>QLPI01008186.1:0-17588 GCA_003314275.1 Chroogomphus rutilus | reverse complement strand
TCCAAACAACGGACACAGCAGAAGTCAGGTCGGGACCCGCTCTTGTGGATTGTGGGGCCACTTGACAATTCATGGACCGAGGATATGTAGAGCGACACCGTCTCACCACTCAGAAATTACAGAGACCTATTCCGGTCTACAATGTGGATGGATTGCCAAACGAGGCTGGAGCCATCAGGGAAGTCGTCGATGTGATCCTCTGAGTAGATGGACATATGGAACGTACCACATTTGCGGTCACCAGCTTAGGAAAACAAGACCTGATCCTGGGTTTTACCTGGCTGGAAGAACATAACCCCGAGATTGACTGGCAAACCCGGACTGTTAAAATGAGCCGGTGCCCGGCAAAATGCCTCACCTGCTAAGCTAAAATACGAGACAAACGGAGGAAGGAATGAGTGTTGAAAAGGCAGATCCGAGAGTGTAGAATCGGCCCATTTCCAAAGCTCCTAGAAGAGGATGGTCCAGAGGAAGAAAGTGCAGAAACAGGAGGGGGGAGTGAGGAAGAGAAAGATCCGCTGGATGAGCTAGGACCCAGGGACAGAGTAATGTGTGTGATGCTCCCACCGGAAGAAGAACATGTCCGAGTTACACAGACTACCTCCCAGAGGTTGGCAGAGGCTCATTACAAAAACATCCGAATAGAGGCGGAAATCCCCGAATATCTCCGAGATTTTGAGAGCGTCTTTACCAAAGAATCCTTCGATGAGCTTCCAGATAGGAAGATTTGGGACCATGCCATTGAGCTCGAATTAGGGTCCAGTCCAGCCAACTGCAAAGTGTATCCCATGTCCCCATTAGAACAGACCAAGCTGGATGCCTTCATTCAAGAAAACCTTCGGACTGGACGAATCCGACCTTCCAAATCTCCGATGGCATCTCCGGTCTTCTTTATCAAAAAGAAAGAAGGATCCCTCCGGCTCATCCAAGACTACCGAAAATTGAACGCAATGATAGTAAAAAACCGGTACCCACTCCCTCTCATTCCAGAATTAGTGAATCAGCTCAGAGGAGCCAAATATTTCACAAAATTGGATGTCCGATGGGGGTACAACAACGTCCGAATAAAAGAAGGGGATGAGTGGAAGGCTGCCTTTCGGACAAACCGAGGACTGTTTGAGCCACTGGTGATGTTCTTCGATCTCACGAACAGCCCAGCCACCTTTCAAACAATGATGAATGACATTTTTCAAGACCTTATCTTAGCAGGGCTTGTTTGTGTATACATTAACGATATCCTCATCTATTCTCGGACCTTGACCGAATACCGAAGGATCATATGCCAGGTGTTGGAACGACTCCAAGAACAGAAGCTTTATCTCCGAAAGGAAAAGTGCGAGTTCGAAAAAACTCGGATCGAGTATCTAGGACTCATCATATCCGAAGGAAAGGTGGAGATGGATCCTGTTAAAGTCCGAGGGGTGACGGAATGGCCAACTCCAAAGAATCGAAAGGAAGTCCAGTCGTTCCTCGGATTTGCAAATTTCTACCGACGCTTCATCAAGGACTTCCCTTCATGCTCGACCACTCTTTGATCTCACCAAGAAAGGGGAACCATGGAAGTGGGAGGAGAGAGAGGAGGCAGCGCTCCAAAGGATTAAGGAGCTCATCACCTCAGCACCGATACTGATATTCCCGGATGACTCCCAAGTGTATAGAGTAGAGGCGGATGCTTCGGACTTTGCCACGGGGGCCACCATCTCACAACAATCCCCAGAGGATGGGTTGTGGCACCCGATCACCTTCTTTTCAAAAAGCCTAAGCCCAGTGGAAAGAAATTACGAAATCCATGACAAAGAAATGTTGGCCATCATCCAAGCTCTGGAAGAGTGGCGGCATTTTCTAGAAGGGACACAACTCCAGTTTGAGGCCTGGACAGACCACAAGAATCTGGAATACTTCCGAACTTCAAAAAAGCTGAACTGGAGACAGGCCCGATGGTCCCTCTTCCTATCTCAATTCGACTTCACACTTCATCACCGACCAGGACGAAGCATGGGCAAGGCAGATGCACTCTCCAGAAGGTCGGACCACAGATCCGGATCAGAGGACAATGAAAATATGGTTCTCCTCCAACCGGAGCTGTTCATGATCCAAGCTCTAGAAGGGATTACGGCAGTCGGAGAAGAAAGAGACATCCTCCTAGACATACGAACAAAGCTTCGGACCTCAGGCCCAGAAGATCCGGTAGCCAAGGCTATCATAGAACTCCGACGAGGACACGCCAAATCGGTACGATCTGCTGAATGGATGGAACAGGATGGCCTCCCCCAATTCCGAGGGAAGATCTACGTTCCAAATGATCCAGACCTTTGGAGATGCATCGTTTCCCAGCGCCATGACATGCGGATAGCTGGGCATGTGGGAAGATGGAAAACACTGGAACTAATCTCCAGGAACTACTGGTGGCCCCAGATGTCACGATATGTGTGACAGTATGTGAAAACCTGTGACTCATGCATACGGACCAAAATCCGGAGGCAGCCTCCCATGGGAGAATTAGAACCACTCCCCATCCCCAAAGCTCGGTGGGACATTATCAGCGTAGACTTCATAGTAGAACTGCCAGATGCCCATGGACACAATGCAGTTATGAACATAGTCGACTCAGTGAGCAAAAGGGCACACTTCCTCCCCACAAACACTACTATCACGGCATTAGGAGCTGCACGACTCTATCTGACATACGTATGGAAATTACATGGACTTCCAAAACAAGTGGTCTCGGACCGAGGTCCTCAGTTTGTCTCGGAGTTCACCTGCGAACTCTATCGACTCCTGGGTATCAAGCTCGCAGCAACAACAGCCTACCACCCACAAGGAGATGGACAGACGGAATGTATCAACCAAGAGTTAGAGAAATACCTCCGAGTCTTTGTCAACGAACGACAGGATGACTGGGACAAGCTCTTACCAATGGCCGAATTCCAGTACAATAACCACGTACACTCTGCCACGCAACAAACTCCCTTCATGTTAGACATGGGACGACACCCCCGGATGGGCTTTGAACCACAACAGCCAAGGTCACAAACGGAGATGGTAAATGAGTTCAAAGAGCAAATGGAGCAGTTGTTAGAGGAAGCAAAGTCGGCACTGGCAAAAGCAAAAGACAATATGGCACGATAATACAACCAATGCCCAACTCCAGCACCAGAGTACCAAGCAGGAGACCGAGTGTACCTGGATGCCTCGGACATCCGAACAAAGCGACCCTCGCAGAAACTGAGCCACCGATACTTAGGACCTTACACCATTTAACAAAAAGTGGGTAGACATGCCTATAGACTCCGACTCCCACAGTCCCTATCTCGTCTCCACCCTGTCTTCAATGTGGTCAAGCTCCTTCCAGCCCCCGAAGATCCGATCCAAGGGCGGAAGTCCGAACCACCTCCACCACCAGAACTAATAGAAGGAGAGGAACATTATGAGGTAGAAAAAGTGTTGGATAGTCGCTTGATGCGAGGAGGGCTCTACTTCTTAGTCAAATGGCAGGGGTATGGGTAAAGGAAGAGGACATGAATGCACCCACTAAAATTCAAGAGTTCTACCTACAACACCCAGGAGCACCTCGGAGAATCCGAACAATGGCCTTCGAATCCCTATTATTCCATGCCACGAGGACGCAACACTCTAGAAGGGGGGGTGATATCAGGGGACGACCTTCTCCAAAGCCTGATCCAAGTCCGAAGTACCATTTCAAACTCCGATCAACTCCGAGGCTAAAACATCCAGAAGCCATTGAGTGGAGACGAGAACGATCTTGAAGCATGATGACTAGAAATCCAGAGTAAACGTCTGAGCCTCGGACTTAGTACCAGGAAGTTGGCTCTACAAACTCCGATGTATTGATTTGTAACTAGTGCACAGACCACCCATATAAAGGGTATAAAAGGGGCTCACCAGCAGCGGGATCCTTAGACTTTCCTCTTTGGATTCCCCTGCTTAGGTGAGGGCTCCATATGTATTTAGGCAGTAGTAAAACAATTAAACACTTTGGATTTCCCTTGCTTAGCTCGCCTCCGAGATATACCTTGGGGCTGTAAGAGGGTTGCCCTTACAGGTACATTCAGTTCATCATTTGGTTCATTATCCCTATCCAACCCTCCTATTCTTTATTATTCCTTTATTCTCTGTCTTTCCCCTTGCCCATTTACCCTTGGGACACTCACTACTCATTGTCACTTGGCAGTGGCACTATTGTTTTATGTTTAGCCACTCTCTATTGTTTTATGTTCGGCCACTCCCATTGTTCTATTCTCACTCACTCTTTTGTCTGCGGCCATACTTCATTGTTCTATTGTTGTCCACATTCCTTGTTCTATTCTTGATCATTGTGGCTAAAACAGAAATTACAGTGAAGTAATCTCAAGAGACAAAGAGTCTTTAATCAGGACTATCACTGATTAGAAACCCTCAGGGTAGAATGCAATTGAACTGGACTATCAACAGAACAATCTCACTCTGTAGAATCAGTTTCACTAAGCAGGACTATCAACTACTTATTGGTAAGACCCCCCAACACTCAATAGCTATATCTCATGCCTTGCTGATCTCTCCCTTCACCGCTTTCTTGGCCCCTACATTGGCTCTCTTGTTCCCCTCTACTCCCTCATGTCCCAGTACTCACATCATCACTACCTTTACTCTGGACTGTTGCTTGATAACCCCCTGGATCTGCCTATGCAGTGCATTAACAAGGTATTGCCCAGAAGTTGTCCTTTCCCTCTAGGTCATTCAAATTGGCACCTGGTTTTCCAGTGCCATTTTATATTTCCTTCCCCTCTCTGTGTTTAGCATTTTGGCCCCTATGGCTGCCCTTACTAGCTCTGCCTCAAAGACTGTATGCTTGCTTTCTGGCCCTATATATAGCTATACCAACCTTATCTCTTTCCCATTCCTGTAAAGGACAGCCGCTGACCCTACTCCTCCTTCTATATATGACCCATCCAAAAAGACAATTATTGGTGCAGTCTCTGCTGTGATCTGTGCTATCGCTTGTTCCTTGTCCTGTGAGATTTCTGTCCTGAAGGCTGGGGCCTATTTGGATCCATACACCACTGTCTGGATCTTTTCCATTTTGTCTGGTTCTAGGCCATAAGCATGTATAATCTCATGAAGGGGGGGTGGTGTCATTTCACATATCTTTTTGCAACTTTCTACACCTTCATGTCCAGGGGGTAGCTGCACAGTAAGCAGGCTAGTCTTACTGCTGCCATGTGTATCACTTTTGAGATCAGGAGAAAAAATGGGATGAGGTTAGCATGTGCATCCAATGTGTCATTTGCTATCATCCTGAGGGCCCCTGTGATGTCCAGTGCCACCTGCTGCTGGATCCATGCTAGTTTATTGACATATCCCTTAGTACCCCTGCCATGTTCAGTGGCTTGTATGAGGAAGATGTCAGCTGCATAAAGCATTCTTGGCACAGCTACTGTGAGGTAGTAGGTTCTCATGTACTTAGCTGCTACTCCCATTGTTGGCCTTGCCAGCATTCTATACTGCCCAATATATGCCTCACCCTTCCTCAGCACATAGTTGGTGTATTCCTTGAACCTGAGCTCCTGGTCCATGATCACTCCCAGGACCTTGTGTGTTACTACCAGTTTTATGACATGCTGGCCAATGGTTATAGATGGTCTCTCTAGCGGCTTGGTCTTGTTCTTCTTTCTGGTTTTTTTTTCTCTTTGCCTGGTGAACCCTAAAAGCCTGAATTTTTCAACAGCAAACTGACAGTCATCTTCTATGGCCCAGTCACATGCTCCACTGGGCCTTGTCATTATATCTGCCAGCTTGTTGAAGGCCTCTCTGAGGTTCATACCTTCTGCTATGATGGTCATGTCATCCACAAAACCTATGCTGCCCTCCCCCTTCCTGCCCTGTACTGTGTCTATCAGGAATTGGTAGGCAATTGCTGATAGGGGGCATCCCTGGTCTATTCTCCACTCTATTGGCCTGGTTGCTGAGAAATAATCGTCAAAGCTAACTGTCAAGTTGCGGGTACTGACAAACTTTGGGACTGCCAAGATGTTGGACGGGACAATGGCCAAGTCCTGCAGGCCAGGAGTAGTGGTGTTGGCTTCAACATACTTGTGCATTGTACCCTACTTGCCGTGTGTGCCACTGATTTACAACAGATGGATACTCGGGAGGATGCTGATGATGCTGGCCCAAGTAGAGGACTTAACAGAGGAGAAGAAGGTAGAAGGGCCTAAGCCTAGTTGATATCCAGAATGAGGAAATATGTACATGCATTCCCTACTTATATAGGTTTAAGGAGTGACATGTAGAATAAGGAATGTGAGACAACAAGGTATGCAGAGCATGTGGTTATTGTCTACAATGAGTAAAATTAGAATGAAGGAATGGAAACGGGGATAGAACAATAAAAGATAGAATAATAGAAATGTGGCCAGAGATAGGACAATAGGAAGCAACTGACTATAAAACAATGTAGTATCAAGCTTGGGGTACTGATGGACTTCGGGACTACCAAATAGGTTGGGCAGACAATGGCCAAGTCCTGCAGGCCAAGAGTAGTGGCATTGGCTTCAACGTACTCGTGCGTTGCACCCTACCTGCCGTGCGTGCCACTGATTTGTAACAGACAGGATACTCAGGAGGATGCTGATGATGCCAGCCCAAGTCGAGGACTTTAACAGGGGGGAAGAAGGTAGAAGGGTCTAAGCCTAGTCGATACCCAGAATGAGGAAATATGTACATGCATGTCCTACTTATATAGGTTTAAGAGGTGACATGTGAAATAAGGAATGTAGAACAATAAGGTATGCAGAGCATGTGGGAGTATTGTCCACAGCGAGTAAAATTAGAATGAAGGAATGCAAACAGAATAGAACAATAAAAGATAGAATAATAGGAATGCGGTCAGGGATATGACAATAGAGAGTGCCAGGATATAAAACAATAGGGCCATGGCTGAGGATAATACAAGGACAGGAAGTTCCGAGGTAAGGTGGATCGAGGGTTATAGAGCGAATGGTGTGGGATTAATGGATAGTGAGTGAGGTAGAGCATGAGGGATAATTGGCAAGGAGGGTAGGTGGTGGATGTGCTGAGCCAAGACCGGTGTACCAAGTGATGTGCATGCGGCGTGGACACTTGTACATGGACATAGGATGGTTACTCGGTCAGTACTGCCAAATTACCAGGTCTCGGTATGTGTACTTGACATGTAGCCATGGCTGAGGATAATACAAGGACAGGAAGTCCCAAGGTGAGGTGGATCGAAGGGTGAGGAGTAGGCGTGGTGGGTTTAATGGATGGTGAGTGGCATAGGGTATGTGAGGGGTAGGGACAAGGAGTGTGGGTAGTGGATATGCCGAGCCAAGACTGGCATAACAAGTGATGTGCATGTGGCGTGGACACTTGGACGTGGACATAGGATGACTGCTCGGTTGACACTACTGAATTAACAGGTCTCAGTATGTGTACTTGACACTAACTGTGGTGGTTCTGTCCCAGACCTTCCTGTATTCCTGTGGTACCCCCCTTCTGCACATATTGTGAGTAAGTCTGTCTAGCATTATGCTTGGAAAGGCCCCCTTGATGTCTAGGAACAATGCCCCCCTCACCTCTCCCCGTCTCCATGCATCTTTAGCTTCTCCCACCACATAATGTATCTCATACATTGTTGTTCTTCCCACCTTGCACCCAAAATGGTTGTCAGGCAATAGGTAATGTCTTTCTGCTATTTTTACCAGGTTCTCCACCACACAGGCAGACAATACTTTGCCAATCATATCAAGCAATGCTATAGGTCTGTATGCATCCTTACCTGGCTTGTGCAATACCTTTGTGATTGAGTCTCTCTACTCTGCTGGATATACTCCAAGTTCAAAGGTTGGGCAGAATAAAGGCTCTATGTATGGCAGGAGGACATTAATACATTGTGTAATGAGGACATTTGTGAAGTACACAATACTGAGATTTGGTTCACTTGGTAATATCAGCTGAATGATCTCTACCATCTAATCCTACACACAAGTGACAAGTCATTCTTCACTAGTATGTGGTCTCGGCTCAGTATATTTGTGTCAAGTACATGTACCAAGGATCCGATAACTCAGCAGTACCGACTGAAATACTCCATTAGTAACCAAGTACGAACCATTCAATGAGTTGTCCTCGGCCAGATGCACATATCGGTCACACCCCTCATTCCTACGCCTACTCCTCACTCCTTGGTCCGCCTCATCTCGGCACTTCCTGCCCTTGTGATATCTTTGGTTATGGCCTTGTTTTACAATCGGGCATTTTCTATTGTATTAGGGAACATCCTATTATTCTGTCCTTTATTGTTTTATTTCCACCTTACATTTCTTATTCTAATTTTACTCGTTGTGGACAATAGCCGCATGCTCTGCATACCTTGTTGTCCCACATTCCTTATTCCACATGTCGCTTCTTAACCTATATAAGTAGGACATGGATGTACATACTTCCTCATTCTGGGTATCGACTAGGCTTAGGCCCTTCTACCTTCTTCTCTTCTGTTAAGTCCTCTACTCAGGCCGGCATCTTCAGCATCCCCCTGAGTATCTGTCTGTTACAAATACAGTGGCACGCACGGCAAGTAGGGCGCAACGCACGAGTACGTTGAAGCCAACGCCACTACTCTTGGCCTGCAGGACTTGGCCATAGTCCACCCGACCTTTCGACAACACCCCTCGGCAGTACCGAAGTCCGTCAGTATCTGGCGCTTGACAATTTGGTTCATCACTTGGTTGATTTCCCTTCATCTGTCAAGCATTGGTAATGCCGAGGGACCAGACTGTCAAGTACACGTACCGAGTATCCGGTAACTGGGCAATACCAACCGACCAACCCTTATTCACACACCAGTGACAAGTCTTCCATCACTGGTTCACAGCCCCGGCTCAGTATATTTGGTACATTCAGTACATCGTCTGGTTCACCACCCTCATTCCACACCCTCCATCCATCACTATTCCCTCATTATGTCAAGTACACATACCAAGACCCGGTAATTCGGCAGTACCAACCGAGCAACCATCCTATGTCCACGTCCAAGTGTCCATGCCACATGCATATCACTTGGTACGCCGGTCTCAGCTCAGCATGTCCACCACCCACATTCCTTGCCATTACCCCTCACATACTCTACGCCACTCATCATCCATTAATCCTACCGCGCTTACTCCTCATCCTTCAACCCGCCTCACCTTGGGACTTCCTGTCCTTGTTTTATCTTCGGTCATGACCATTGTTTTATAGTCAGGCACTCACTATTGTCCTATCCTTGGACATATTTCTATTATCCTATCTTTTATTGTTCTATTTCCATTTGCATCCCTTCATTCTAATTTTACTCATTGTGGACAATACCCACATGCTCTGCATACCTTGTTGTCTCATATTCCTTATTCCACATGTCGCTCCTTAAACCTATATAAGTAGGGCATGCATGTACATATTTCCTCATTCTGGGTATTGACTAGGCTTAGGCCCTTCTACCTTCTTCTCCTCTGTTAAGTCCTCTACTCAGGCCGGCATTATCAGCATCCTCCCGAGTACCCTGTCTGTTGCAAATTAGTGGCACGCATGGAAGAGTAGGGCACAATGCATGAGTACATTGAAGCCAAAGCCACTACTCTGGCCTGTAGGACTTGGCTGCTCCCGTCTGACATCTGGGCAGTCCCAAAGCTTGTCAGTTCCCAAAGCTTGACACATTACTCATCCCTTCTCTTACCCCTTCCCCCTAGGAACAATTGTTATTTAATTGTTATTTGGTCATGGCCCTATTGTTTTATCTTCGGCCATTTTTTCCATTGTTCTATTCTTATCCACTCTCTCATTATTCTATTCTCAGCCATATTTCATTATTCTAATCTCGCCTACATTTCCTATTCTATTCTTGATCACTATGGACAATACCTCCACATGATTCTTCATACCTTATTGTTCTCTATTCCTTATGCCACCCTGTTCCACATCTTGCTTCTTAACCTATATAAGTAGCGGATGTATGTAGATAGTTCCTCACTCTGAATATCAACTTGGTTTGCATCCCCTTGTCCACCCTTCTCCTGTCTAAAGTCCTTCACTCGGGCTGACACTCTCGGCATCTTCCCACGTCTCTCTTCTGTCCAAATCAGTGGCATGCACAGAACAGCAGGGTGCAATACACTAGCATGTTGAAGCCTAGCCACTCCAACCAGTCTGCAGGACTTGACCGATTCCCATCTGCAATATCGGCATTACCGAGACTTAACATGGACGGGGAGTGGCCAAGTCCTGCAGGCCAGTAGTAGTGGCTTTGGCTTCAACGTACTGATGTGTCGTGCCCTACTCTCCATGCATGCCACCAATTTGGGATGGAAGATGAACCCGGGAGGATGCTGATAATGTTGGCCAGGGAAGAGGACTTAACAGAAGGAGGGAGGTAAAGGGGCCTAAGCCTAGTTGATACCCAGAATGAGGAGGTATGTACATTTGTGTGCTACCTATATAGGTTAAGAGGTGATGTGGAATAAGGAATGGAGAACAATAAGGTATGCAGAGCAAGTAGGGATATTGTCCACAATGATTAAGAGTAGAATGGAGGAATGTAAATGAAAATAGAACAATGAAAATAAGATAATAGGAATGTGGCCAAGAATAAGACAATAGGAAATGACCGACTATAAAACAATAGGGTCATGGCCGAGGATAAAACAAGGACAGAATGTCCCAAAGTAGAATGGGTTCAGGAAAGGAGTGGATGGGTGGGATTAATTGATAATGAATGAGGAGGGAGTGGATGAGGGATGGAAACAAGGAATGTGGATGGTGAATGTGCCAAGCCAAGACTGGCATACCAGTGTCAAGCTGTTATGGCCCATGCCGCCAAATAAACCCACATTAAACCCCACAACCACCCGCACCATTTCCGGGACCTTTCCGATCGCTCGAAGACTGAATAACCGATTTCCAGATTTCCGATGCACCACTCCGAGGTTCCATGTTTCCAAACCTCCAAAGATTCCAAAATCAAGGTTCCGCTCCTTTGATAGACGACGTGCAGGATCATCACATACCTCACTCCTTGTTCTTTGTTTTGTATTGCCCTGTAAAAGGCAACAAATTCCCACAGTGATGTGTTCTTTCAACTGGGCCAAAAGGCCACTATGCCAGGTTATCTGGCATTAGTCTGTGGGCACTATTTAAACAGCAACTTGTTATATGTATTTACCAACCATTGCAATGGTATATAACAGTACCTTCCCCTTAGGTACTGAGCCCTCGAGGTGCCACAGTGATGATATCTTAACAGGTTTCCCAGGCCTGTCTGCGGCTCCCCCCAAGCACTCTAATTACTGTTTGACATAGCAGACCCCCATGATGTCATGGACCATCATGTAAGCCAGGGTTCCAGGGGTCCAAGTGATTGCAACAACCCTCTAAATTATTGCGCACATAGGGATTTGAACCGTTGACCTTTGGTCAACCTGGCATACTGTAAAAGGCAACAAATTCCCACAGTGATGTGTTCTTTCAACTGGGCCAAAAGGCCACTATGCCAGGTTATCTGGCATTAGTCTGTGGGCACTATTTAAACAGCAACTTGTTACATGTATTCACCAACCATTGCAATGGTATGTAACAGTATGAATAACCGATTTCCGGATTTCTGATGCACCACTCCGAGGTTCCATGTTTCCGAACCTCCGAAGATTCCAAAATCAAGGATCCGCTCCTTTGATAGACGACGCGCAGGATCATTGCATACCTCACTCCTTGTTCTTCGTTTTGTATTCCCCCTTGTACTCTGTTTCCCCCCTTGTCTTTACTCGGTAAAAGATAGTACAAGAGTAGATACATGTATATAAGTCACCAGTCGACTAGACTATTCGCCAGTACAAATATCAACTTAATTCTGCGTCATAGTTTCCGATTAAGTTCCGGTAAACTTTCTGACTCTCCAAAATTAGGGACAGACGATCAAGGAGGGCGCAACACATAAGTTGAAGCCAAGTCCCTGCGACCTCGAACCACTCGTACTATCCTATACCATGAACAGTTCCAAGACCCCCGGTGTTCCCGACTTCCGTCCACTCCGATTCCGATTCCGACCCCTAGTCCCTCCGTCCCCGGAATATGAACCCCCCTTTGGAAACCATTCGGACCCCTCCGAAAATCCTTCCAGAAGTCTTTAGCTAAGTGCTGACACGCAGATCTAACACAAGCCCACAATACCGAGCTCCGGTTTACTCGGTAATACTGACTGATCGACCCTTACCGTTTAATCCCACACCAGTGACAAGTCATTCCTCACTAGTATGTGGTCTCAGCTCGGTACATTTGGCTCATCATTTGGTTCACTTTCCTCATCTCACCCCCTCCATTCATTGTTATTCTTTTATTCCCCTTCTTTCCCTGCAACCAATCCCCTTAGCGACATTTACTACTCGCCTATTATTCGGTCATGGCCCTATTGTTTTATATTCAGCCATTTTCCATTGTTCTATTCTCACTCACTCTTTTGTTTTTGGTCATACTTTATTGTTCTATTCTCATCCACATTCCTTGTTCTATTCTTAATCATTGTGGACAATACCTCCACATGATTCTTCATACCTTATTGTTCTCCATTTCTTGTGCCACCCTGTTCCACATCTCACTTCTTAACCTATATAAGTAGTGAATGTATGTAGATGGTTCTTCGTTCTGGAAATCAACTAGGTTTACGCCTTCTTATCCTCCCTCCTCTTGTCTAAAGTCCTTTACCTGGGCCAACACCCTCGGCACCCTCTCGGGTATCTCTTCTGTCCCAAATCAGTGGCATGCACGGAAAGTAGGGTGCAACACATGAGTACGTTGAAGCCAAGCCACTACAACTGGCCTGCAGGACTTGGCCATTCCCTGCCAGCATCGTGAAGCTGGCACTATTACTATGGTGCTCGGCCCACACATCGTCAGCAGTACTGGTGCCTGACAACCAGGTGACTTGCATGGGGCTTTGTCACTTGTGCGTAGACATAGACTGGATGCTTGGTCGGCAATGCCAAGTTACCGGACACTTGGTATATGTACTTGACATCATCCCATCCCTTCTATCCTCGCTTATTCTTTTATGTATCTTGTTTCTATCATTTTCGATTATGTTCTATTGTTCTATTTTCTGTCATTGTGGACAATGGTTCCATATGCTTTCCATACCTTATCCCATTTGTATAACTTATGCTACCCTGTTCCAGATCTTCCACCTCCAGTACTTAGACTATATAAGTAGCATATGGATGTATGTATTTCTGCATTCTGATTATTGATTTTGCAACCTCCTGTCCTCCTTTTATAAGTCTTTACTCAGGCCAAAATCCTCGGCACTCTCCCAAGTTATCTTCTTTCTGAAATCAGTGGCCACACGGAAGTAGGGCACAATGCATGAGTACATTGAAGCCAGCCAGGTTGGTTTGGTCTTGTCAAGCGTCGGGTTACTGACCGACTTCGGTACTGCCGAGGGGTGTTGTCGAAAAGGTTGGGCGGACTATGGCCAAGTCCTGTAGGCCAAGAGTAGTGGCGTTGGCTTCAATGTGCTCGTGCATTGCGCCCTACTTGCCGTGCGTGCCACTGGATTTGCCACAGACAGATACTCGAGGGGATGCTGATGATGCCAGCTCGAGTCGAGGACTTAACAGAAGAGAAGAAGGTAGAAAGGCCTAAGCCTAGTCGATACCCAGAATGAGGAAGTATGTCATGCATGTCCTACTTATATAGGTTAAGAAGCGACATGTGGAATAAGGAATGTGGGACAACAAGGTATGCAGAGCATGTGGTTATTGTCCACAACAAATAAAATTAGAACAAGGAATACAAAGCGGGGATAGAACAATAAAAGACAGGATAATAGAATTGTGACTTGAGATGGGACAATAAGGAGTGGCCGAGTATAAAACAATGGGGTCATGTCCGAGGATAATACAAGGACAGGAAGTCCCGAGGTGAAACAGACCGAGGAGTGTGGATGGCGGATGTGCCGAGCCAGGACCAGCACACTAAGTGTTATGCATGCAACATGGGCACTTGGTCGTGGATATAGGATGATTGCTCGGTCGGCACTGCTGGCAGATGGGTCTCGGTACGTGGACTTGACAGAATCAAAATGGATGAGGAGCTCAAGGTCATTATCATTCTCATCCAATTCAGATTCAAATCTATTGCCTTCAGGACTTGGGGCAGAGGATCAGGGTAGAGTGGGGTATTGAGATGATTCTCTAGGGGCTGGATGTTAAGTCCGCGTGTCGGGCGCTTAGCTAGTACTTCCGGAGGGGCTATCCGGGTTAGTGCGAAGGTCCGTAATGGGGCCGAGGACCGAGACGGAAGTCGGACGGACTACGGATGGGGGACGGAGGCGCCGGGAACTCAGGGCAGGTCGCGGAATGGTTCAATCCGGTCGCTGAGGTGTTCGAAGTCGAAGGGACTTGGCTTCAACTTATGTGTTGCGCCCTCCTCGATCGTCTGTCCCTAATTTCGGAAAGGGAGGCGGGAGTTTACCGGAAATGAATCGGAAACTGGTGGGAGACTAAATCGATATTCATACTAGCAAACAGTCTAGTCGACTGGAAGACTATATACATGACTATCCTTGTACTATCTTTTGACGGTCATAATACAAGGGGAAAAGGGAGTACAAGGGGTCAATATAAGAGAGAACAAGGGGGTAAGGTACGCGATAAACTAGCGCGTCGGTTATCAAGATGCGGAATCCTAGGTTGCGGGAATCGGGATTGGACTAGTGGTGGTTCGGACGGATGTTATGGGAACGGGTCCGTGCTTCGATGGTCGGGGAGGATTCGGAAACGGGGGTGGGTGATTGTGGGGGTTGGTGTGGGTTTGTTGGAGGCATGGGGCGTAACACTGGAGATGCTTTGGGCTGGTTCCAAAGTCCAGATAAGTTCCTAGATTGCTTCTGTTTCTTAGATTTTTGGCCATGCATGATGTTGCTGTAATTAGAGTTTCGGAGTTTAATTGTGAAATAATGTATTGTTGAATGTTGATTTTTTTATGGAATCATATTTGCATACTTAAAAGGAAGCATTTGGCAATTTTTCAAGATTTTAGGACAAAATTTAGGGGGGTGGCCAATTTTTGGAGGTCAAAATGGAAAAATTGCTGAAATCAAGGAATCGGCTTGTGAAAATATCTTTGTAATAATTCTAAAACATCCATTCTATACTAATAAAGGTATCCCAATAAATTCCGGAGCTTTAGAAATGGGTCACCAAAATAAGCAGACTTTGAGTGTCCGCAACTGTAGCCCTGATCAGATTCTTTCTTTGATGCACCAACACCTTTTTCATATCTGTTTTACATTAAATGCTATTCAATGAATAGTCCAAAAGCACCAAACATTGAGTCAGTTTTGTGAGTCACTGTATATGTAGAATAAATCACAACCTCATAAGCCATATGGATTACTCAAACAGCTTCCAGTACCAGATAAACCCTGGAACTCAATATCCATGGACTTCATTGAGCAGCTTCCTATGTCCTTGGGATTCATGGCCATCCTAGTCATTATCGACCGCTTTTCCAAACAGTCTATCTTCATTCCCACTTCCATTACCATCACTTCTGCTCAGCTTGCAGAACTCTTCGTACTTCACGTATTCTCCAAACATGGCATTCCTTCTCACATCACTTCAGATAGAGGCTTGGAATTCATGTCCTACTTCTGGTGTTCTCTCGAGAAAGCCCTTGACATGAAGTTGCATTTCACCTCAGGCTATTATCCAGAAGGTGATGGCCAGACCAAGCATACTAATCAGATATTAGAACAGTACCTTCATGTCTATTGCAACTACCAACAAGACAACTGGGCTTCGCCATTACCCCTTGCAGAGTTTGCCTATAACAACACTTCTAGTACTACCACTGGAGTCTCGTCTTTCTTTGCCAACAAAGGCTATCATCCTAATGTCACCATTCATCCCAAATGCAACCTCGCTTCATCACAAGCACAAGACTTCATAGTCGACCTGGACGAGTTGCACCAGCAGCTTTGAACCAATATCCTCGATGCTCAACAAATGTACCAGACCTCAGCAGACACTAAATGACTTCCATCTCCTATTGTCAGTCTCATGTTTATCAAAGCCAAATTCCTCAGGACTACCTGTCCTGTGAAAAAGCTAGCTGAGAAGTTTTGGGGTCCATTTGAAATCATTGCACATCCTGGTACTCACTCAGTTACTCTGAAACTCCCAGGCTATATGAACACAGTACATCCTGTATTCCACATTTCAATGCTCGAGCCAGCCTCTCCTAATCCCATTCCTAATTGCATTCAACCACCTCTGCCCCCAGTCATAATTGACGGCGAAACCAAATTTGAGATATCTGAGATCCTCAACTCAAAAATTGATAATCAACATACGGTGTGCAAGTTGTTGTACTTAGTGTGGTGGGCAGGATATGAAGGCACAGATGAAGAAACTTCATGGCTCCTTGCAATAGAACTCAACCACACTTCAGAACTCATTCAAGACTTTCACAAGTCATATCCATCCAAACCTGGACCACTACCCATTCCATAAGCACCTCGCAATTTCTCTTCCGTTCACTCTCACTCATTCCATTCATTATCACTCTCACATTTTCAGTTCCGTTCATTTGTCTTCAAGTTCAAAAAAAAAAAAAAACCTCAATTCTGATTCATTCATTCCAACTTGCAATTCAGCTTCTTCTTTCCGATTCCAAGTTCAACTCTCAGTTTCCACTCCATTATTCCTTATTCCAATTCAACTCTTAAATCCAAATGATTCCATTCACACAATTCTATCTCCATACTATTCTACAATCCTAATTCTACTTCCCCATCCTCCATATCATCAAAAGTATTCTTCGGGTTTTCAGACCCCAACACCCAATTCTCCCAAGTTCCCCGCACCCTGGGTGGCTCCTGTACAACATCTGCACTGGCAGACCTCTGATAGCCTATCTGCAATGACAAGTTTCTTACCTCCGCTCGAAACTCATCATTTGACCAACTATATGCCCTCAGCCCACAGACTATATGTACCTCGTGTATCCATCTTGGCATCACATGCTCCTGTCAATTCATTCATTCCATTTACGTCACACTCCATATGCACGCAATTCCATTCTCTCTTCATTTACGTCAATATCCTTTTATTATGTTCCACTCTACTTTCATTTATTTACAATTCTGTTCAGTCTCTTATATCCAATTTGCTATTACATTCCTTAGGGTAACTCCATTGGGAATAAGAGTGACATGTCACTCCCCAATGTCACAGAAGAGATCAATATTTGGGACGTTGTCAAGCCCCCGATACCAAGCTCTGGTTCACTCAGCAGTACCGACCGACCGACCCTTACCCATATCATCCCTCACCAGTGTGTGGCCTCGGCTTGGTACATTTGGTTCATCATTTGGTTCATTGTCCCAACCCCACCCTCCTATTGTCTATTATTCTTCCATTCCCTGTCCTTCCCCTTGCCCGTTTACCCTTGGGACACTTACTATTCATTGTCAGTCAGCAGTGGCCCTATTGTTTTATATTCGGCCATTGTTCTATTTTCACTCACTCTTTTGTTCTCGATCA
>QLPI01008184.1:0-24070 GCA_003314275.1 Chroogomphus rutilus | reverse complement strand
GTTCCAAGCTGACCATTTAGCCAGTAGACCTTTGGAGCTGATGCATCGCGCGCCCATCTCTCCAGGTCATCCAATATCCGTACACGCGTGTTCTCCATGCACCCGGGGTGTTGGACATCTTCAGCGGCATTGCGTGTGTTATAAGATGCCCTTTCAGCCGGTTTGAGCAAGCCTAACACATCGACAGGAGGGTCTAAAAAACCACGAGTCTGGGCGTGAAAGGCCCTAAGTGAACGCCGCACTCACTAATCGCAATATTCACATTACCCTTTGAGTCTGCAATGGACAAACAAAATGTATCAGCTCTTCCAGTCTGAGTCATTGTTCAACAAGCATGCTCACTGATGGTGACATTTTTCCAGTCAAGGTTTATGCCCCCCGACGAAGACGTAGATTGTGGATTGGAGTGCACGAGTTCGGACATGAGAGTGTTGGGTAGTTGGCTTAAACGATGCTGGTGTCGATGGGCCGAACGAAGAGACGTGGGTGTGTGCCCTATGAGTTCCCAGGCCAAGGCGATGCCAGCGTCAGATTGACAGCTGGCGAATAGAATTGTGCGCTTGGGCTATACTCGTGACAGGTTCAAATATAACGCGTAAATATAACGCGTCTATTCCAGTATTTAGCACCGGTCTGGTACCCCATATATTTTGGTTCTCAAGGCTGACTCTAATTTGCGGTGCCTCTGAAGATTTTTTTCCATCCAATAACCTCCATTACACACACAAGTTGAACAAGGGTGTGCTGTCACACGTCAGGATTTGGAAGGAATATCAGATTCTTCCAAATGTTTTGTCCTCAGTTATAACCATTAATGAGTTCACGGACGAGACATACGGTATTGGAGAGACCAAGGTTGCTGATTCCACTCAAACCTGCAGCCGAGTGTCAGTTTGATCTCTGGGGATGAAGCAGAGAGCTGACATACTATGAATATTCAACGCATAGGCCATTGGAACACTATACATGTTGATAAGGAATGCCCATTTTACACAACTTCCTCGCAATGACAAGATAAGATTCCTTTCTTGGTTAAACGTTATGATGTGGTCCACAAGTAAAATCGTGATTCCTGCCGGTGAACCCAAGAATGGGTGTCTTTATGTCTTTCTGCATTGTAAGGACACACCGCTAAAGCAAAGAGATTGTTGTATAGCTGAGAGTTGTCCCGGTGTGAGGTGTTACATGAAAATTGTAATGTCTAGCCGATTGATAATCTACAACCAAAATATAAATCAAGGCTAACTGAGATCAGCCTGCAAGAGTGAAAATCACCTATACAGAGTGAATTGCTTAAATTGATGTCGAATCATCACTGTTTCTTATTTTGCTCTGCATTGTGTCTGATATAATACTATGATTAGCGTCAAGAGTTTCCTCGACATGTGCAACATTTCGTCAGACTATGGAGTTAAACTTCCCCCTGGCGCATTTCGGGGGACTATGGAGCCGCTTGTAGTTTTTTTTTTTTTTTTTTTTTCGACGCATCTCTCATTCCAATGTTTCAGGCAACCTGTTTCTCCATTCTGAGTCAGGAAATTTTCCAATGCAAGTTTCCTTTTGCCGGTCTCTTACACTTAGATTGAACTTGTTAATATCAACACCAGACTCCATCTTGAATTCCATCCAAATCCATCCATACCACCCTGAGTCCCAGGACAAAAAGTTGTACAGCACCCCCCATAGCACTGACATTTCTACTTTTGCAGTCTGCTCATCTTTTGTGTTATTGTTTCCCTTGTTCCTAATCCTAACGCTAATAAGACATTAGGCTGAACTAGTCAACCCAGCCTATAGACCTGTTTTTTTTTGTCTCCGTATACGATAGGTATCAATACTCTTAACTCCAATCAAATTTACATGATAACCACAGGAAAGATAAAGGAATTTTAGGACAGAGATGATCCAGAGCCTTGGATAGTGTGACGTTCAAAGCACCGTCGTTCATGGGATTCCCTGTTGTATATGCGAGCGAAGCGCTTGCAGCTGTAGGGAAGAATTGCCAGCCGAACACCAGGCCGTCTAAGTTTGAGACTCACCAGAAGCGACACACATATCTAGGCCCAAGGTTTCCTGTTCTGGCGTGCCGGGCAGCGTCCCCTTTGTATGTGAATGCTTGTCCGCTGGTCGATCTGTTAGAAAAAGCCATTTGTGCTAGACAAGAAGGCATACCAAGCACATATATAGTTTTTATGTTTCCCATACGGTGCATAGATTGATTCCATTGGCCGATTCAGAACGCCATCGATCTTGAATATTTCATGACTAAGCTCCTGCATGAATAACGGCAGGAAGAGGATTAGTATCAAATGATGTTCGCTAAGACTAATCGTGAACTTCACTACATCTTCCCTGGTCAGAAGCAGAAGGTGGATGGTGCAAAGGTACTGCAGCTCATAGTTTTCGAGCTTCTCATCAATAGGTGGTCGCATCGGGATATTTGATTCTCTTTTTTTACTATTATAATTGACCATCAACAGCGTACTAGATGAAATTATAGAAGCTCATCTTACCACTCAGGTGAAAGAATCTCTTCGACCTCAGTGTCCTGATCGTTTGGTACATCTGAAACTTGAAATTGCAGACTGCAACCCGGACTACAACAAAGATTTCCATTCGACCAGGGTTCCTTGGAATGCATAATCAGGCTTACCAAACGATCCAACCTTGATGGGGGATCGCATGGAAATTCATTTTATGACATCTTGGACAAGACTCGCTAGACCTCATATGTTTCTTGCGCAAAATAATACCCATGTCGATCACCATTCCCGGCTTTACCATGCCCCACCAATCTTCCCGCTTTATTATTCGCTTGCCTTTGTTGCAAGACATGTGGTAGCTTCTCCGCTGCACAAGTCGCTCTCCAGGCTGACCACGAAAGTACGCTTGGATTAAACGGTGCATTTCCTGTCTTATACAATGAGGTGTTGTTTGATTAGACATGGAGGACTTAAAGGCGTACTTCCCACATCTTACAAGCCTGGCACGGTAAGATCCACGCCCGTCCTAGAGCATCCACTAACTTGATTGCGTTGTCCAGGGAATAGTATATGCGCCCCGGTATCTGGTTGAAGAATCTCAGCTCAGTCCATTAAAGGTTACAAAACGCATAAAAATATCGCACGCTCTGTTCGGTGCGCCGAACTTCTTTACTGGCCGTCAAATCAGCATTCAGGTTTTGGCATGAAAGGCGATCGAACGAACATGATGTGCGACAGGATCTCGTTGGCGTATCCTGCAAGCTTCCCTTGAAGTTTAATGATATCGTTCCTTCCCCACAATGCCCCCCAAATTGCGCGCATCAAGCTGTTACTCATACAGCCACCACGAAAAATACCTTTTCTGCAGCTATTGAGGTTGTTGCAGAATTTTTCTGTTTCCGCACGGCAACGTCTGGCGGTATCCATAATACAAACAGTTCACACTGACAAGCTTTCTTCCACTTATCTTTGTCAGATGATCTCATCGCTTCTGAGTAGCTCGCTGGTACGTCGATGATGGGTTATTAGCGGCGAACAGTTACGACACCACTATCTACTGGTTCTTCCTCAGACTCCCCTTCACGCTCCGGGCACCTGAGAAAATCCCTGCGCGACTAAACGAGCCTTATAACGATCGACCTGGCCCATGTTGTCGCGTTTCACGCGAAAATGTCCATCGATTTCCGACAACATTCTTGTCAGGCGGTAATGGTACGAGCTCCCAGGTACGATATCCCATTAGCATATCATATTCACCTTGACAAGCTTCCTTCCACTTATCTTTGTCAGGTGATCTCATCGCTTCTGAGTAGCTCGCTGGTTCGTCATCCGCCAGAGTCACAAACGCTGATTCGGTTGTTTCTAGATCCAGCGATCCGTTTGCGAATGCTGCCATTTCGACGGCCATCGCGGCGTGACGTCTCATTCCTAGATCGAATGGCGCGAATGAACACTGTGTATGGACTGCCAGCTAAATTCAAAGACACATCAGAGTTCAAAGCGCCTTTTATTGGTGTATGTGCGAATTGTCCATTTGGGAAGCACGCTAAGTTACCATTTAAAAACATTGAAATGTTACCTAGCCATCTCAGACTCCACACATGTGAGTATAATTTCGAGCGTTTTGAGCTCATCTATCAAGTCTTTGCAGTCTTCAATGGAGCCAGTGTTGTGCATGAGGGACTCTGTGATCATTATAACAACATGCGTCAAGTCGCTCTTCATGCACCTTTGAGGTCGGTGATCTGCTTTAGGGCCGGTGGATCTTCCGCTTGCTCTACGGGTGTCCCTGATCAACACGAGAGTTAAGAACGGCTGCAAGGAAGATATTGACTACGTGCCTTCGTTACACATGGTAGGGGTTGTGTTGATATATATATTCTGCAGCCGCACATTTCCGCGAGCATCTGCAAGAGAAAAAGTAAATTCATCAAGGGGGCGTCAATCTTATGTAACGCTCAGCGAGAAGACATACAGACTCGGACATCGCGAAGAATATTAGTAATTCCCCGTGCTGGCACTCGTGCGCCATCTTCCATACTACTAGTGACTGGATTTCGGATCTTCCACAGGAGGGACGACAACTGCGTTCGAACTTCGGTGATGGAAATGCTGCAAGTTGAGCGTGATAAGAGTCGTCCGTAGAGTCTGAGAATGCGGCAGAAAAGAGTCCAGGCGGTTACGGGGAGTATTCTGGAATACTCGCGGGCAACTCTTAATGGTTTTGGCGAGTTCCTTTGACGTCAACGCTGAGCAGCCTGAGGTTCAATACCCAATGTTCTGTGGTATCCACAACAACAACCCTGTAAAACTGTAAAATGAAGGAAAGAGGATGTGGATGTGGAGATACTGGTTGCTGAACAGGACAGCACGAGAAAGGGACATTCAGGATACACATCCCTCCACAAACACGTGGCATCACTCGTGTCCAATACACCGCGCCTATGGCGGCGCTTATGCTTCGAAAGAACGAAAGCGCGAGGAGAAATATTCATGTCTTGCAGGCCTAAAACTCCCTATTTCTACGCAGCAAAAACACTTGGAGGAAGATCAGCCCATGTCATCATATATCCGTTCCTGGAAGACATCGTGCTTCAGAAACCAGGCAAACCCGACTACACTATAGCCAAGGCCTACCGTCCGATTGCAATCTACGACACAATTTCTTCACGGCCCAAGCATTCGGCCTGGTCCGCAGCCCACAATTCCCAAGCCGAAATCTCGAAGTTCCAGTGCCTGAGGCTCACAAGGCGCACAGATTTAGCTCGGGCTAACTTTGTGCAGAGACAAACCTGAATGCAGGAGTATCCACCGTCAAAGCCCGCAACCATGAAGTATGAGACTTGGCCAACTGGAACGGTAACCTCGCTGTAGAAGTACTCGGTGTTGGCCGGCACGGTGTATGTCATGCTAACCGATGGGCCAGTAGTACTTCGCCCGGGTCGTTGGCGTAGTTGAGGGCAGAGGACGTGGTCACGCTCAAACATCACACGTCGCAAAAAAAGGCACCATCCTTGGTCATGCCCTGCAGGTCCACCACCTTCACATATCCGGGGGCGGTCACATTGACAGTGCCGACAGGATAGGTTTTGGGGGTTGTGCCGGCGAGTTGGATGGGCAACATGGTTCCGTGACGGTCACTCTGACAGTGCTGTTGTTGCTGCCCGTAAGGGACGCGTTCAGCCCGATCGTCACGGAGCCGGCGGAGGCCTTGCAGAAGTACACGCTAGTAATGGTCTTCCCATACGACGAGTTTCTCGAAAGTTAAAATTGCTATCTCCATGTGCTCCTGATATTGTTAAGTTATACTACCTTTCCGTTTTCTGTCAGAACTCGACTGAAGTTTTTCTTGCACCTTGCAGGGTGGTCTTTTCTCGGGGATCAGCGCCTCGTTCCTCGTGAGCATGATGTCCAGTTTGAGTCCTGTGCCAAGTGACACGACTAACGTTCTCCTCAAAACACTGATCAACAAAGGTGCCAACGCCACGTTCTCAGAACGGGGCGTTTCCCTCGCACTCTGGACAGGGTTGGAGTGACCGTTAGTTGGTTGAATTTATGGATAGCATCTTGAGATCGCCATCTATTGTGTTGAGCTTCTTGAGTTTACTACAAGATACATCAATTATATCTACTGTTCTTATATTAGGTCCCCAGGTATAGTTGCCAATATACTAGCTCTTCAGCTGAACATACACTCGTCGCAGGCTTACTTGCCAAGAGAGTTGCCTTACAACATTATACCAAAGCCTCGAGGCTTTCCTGTCCATGGGCAAGTGCTCATCCCTCTCCCTGGGCAAGTGCTCATCCCTCTCCCTGGGCAAGTGCTCATCCCTCCTGAGAAGCAGAAGGTGAATGGTGTAAAGGTACTGCAGCTCATTGGTTTCGAGCCCCTCATCAGTAGGTCGTGGCATCAGGACATTTGATTCTCTTCTGCTATCATAATTCACTATGAGCAGCTTACTAGATGAGATTATAGGAGCTCATCTTACCACTCCGGTGAAAGAATCTCTTCCACCCCAGTGTCCTCATCCTTTGGTGCATCTAAAACTTGAAATTGCAGACTGCAACCCGGACTACAACCAAGATTTCCATTCAACCAGAATTCCTTGGAATCCATAATCAGGCTTACCAAACGATCCAACCTTTGTGACAGAGCGCATGGGAATTCATTTTATGACATCTTGGACAAGACTCGCTAGACCTCCTATATTTCTTGCGCAAGATGATACCCATGTCGAACACCATTCCCGGCTTTATCATGCCCCACCAATCTTCCCGCTTTATGATTCGCTTGCCTTTGTTGCAAGACATCTGGTAGCTTCTCCTCTGCACAAGTCGCTCTCCAGGTTGACCACGAAAGTACGCTTGGATTAAACGGTCCATTTCCTGTCCCATATAATCAGGTATTTTATTAAACATCGAGGACATAAAGGCGTACTTCCCACATCTTACAAGCCTCGCATGGTAAGATCCACGCCCGTCCTAGAGCATCCACTAGCTTGATTGCGTTGTCCAGGGTATAATATATGCTCCCCGGCATCTAGTGAAGAATCTCAGCTCGGTCCATTAAAGGTTACAAAATGTATAAAAAGTATCGCACGCCCTGTTCGGTCCGCCGAACTTCTTTACTGCCCGTTAAATCAGCATTCGGGTTTTGGCATGAAGGCGATCGGACAAACATGATGTACAACAGGATCTCATTGGCGTATCCAGCAAGCTTCCTTTGAAATTGAATGAAATCATTGCTTCCCAACAATGTTCCCGAAATATTTGTGCAGCTATTGAGGTTGTTGCAGAATTTTTCTGTGTCTGCACGGCAACGTCTGGCAGATTCCATAATACAAACAGCCATCTCAGAGTCCACACATGTGAGTATGATTTCGAGCGTTTTGAGCTCATCTATCAAGTCTTTGCAGTCCTCAACGGAGCCAGTGTTGTGCGTGAGGGACTCTGTGATCGCTAAAACAACATCCGTCCAGTCGCTCTTCATGCACCTTTGAGGTCCATGATCATCCTCTAGCGCCGGTCGATCTTCCGCTTGCTCTGAGGGTGTCCCTCATCAACACGAGAGTTAAGAGCGGCTCCAACGAAACGTGCCTTCGTTATACATGGTAGGGGTTGTGTTGATATATACATTCTGCAGCCGCACATTTCCGCGAGCATCTGCAAGAGAAATCGTAAATTCTTCAAGAGGGCCTCGATCTTATGTAACGCTCAATGAGAAGACATACAGACACGGACATCGCGAAGAATATTAGTAATTCCCTGTGCTGGCACTCGTGCACGATCTTCCATAACCCTGCTGACTGGATTTCGGTTCTTCCAAGGAGGGACGACAACTGCGTTCGACCTTTTGTGATGGCAATGTTGCAAGCTGAGCGTCGTCCTTAGAGTCTGAGAATGCTGCAGAAAAGAGTCCAACTGTAAAATGAGAGGAAAGAGGATGTGGATGTGAAGATACTCGTTGCTCAACAGGACAGCAGGAGGAAGTGACTACACAGCCCTCCACAAACACGTAGCATCCCTCGTGTCCGATACACCGTCCCTATGGCGGTGCTTGTGCTTCGAATAGATCGAAAGGGCCAGGACAAGTATTCATGTCTTGCAGGCCTAAAACTCCCTATTTCTACGCAGGAAAAAAAAAAAAAAACTTTGGAGCATGAGCCCATGTCATCATATATCAATATGATTTAGATGTCCCGTGACCTCCTTGCTCATATGGGAAAAATCATTCCAGATTCTGCACATGTAGCCACTCTGTTGAGAAATCTCCTGGAATCCTTCATGACCCTCGTCAAGGAACTCCAAATGTCTACAGTGTAGATACCTGCTCTAATTTACTTTCTCATAAAAGTGACATCACAGGACTACAAAACGAGCTCATCCTCCCCAAGGAACCGAGCACTCTCAACGATTTCATAATCTTTAATAAACTCAAGAAGCTCAAGATTATCGATGGTGATCTCAAGATGCAAATCAACAAATTCCAAGTATGGAGGGTTTATATATTCCGGGATAGATAAATTATATCGATTGTTCTTATATTACGTCAATACCATCTCAAGTATTGTCTTCTGTTCTAGAATTTTCGTCGGCGACGACGACGATAATGGCAGGGTAGAATTAGACTGGCAACATGATATTAGTTAGTTCCGCTCTTCTCTCCGCCATGTCAACTCATTATCCAGACAGATGTTAAAGAGACCATCCACCTCCCCATCCATGCTACCGGCAACGTGGTCCAGAAAACCACAGGACACATAGTGAGCCTTGGAATCACTCCCACGAACTAAACAATACTCATATTGATTACATCCAATCAGCCAGTCACGGCGGCGGCTTCCACATGTCAATATCCATTGGTTACCTCACGGGGACTACACTCCCAACCTCGTTCCTGCTCTAACGACAGCCGCGCCACAGACGTGCAGTTACCCTAGCGAAGCTGCTGGAGTCTTGGAGTAAATACTATCGACGGTGATTAAATGTGAATATGTGTATTGTAAGGCAACGGCGCAGTTGGGTTATTTGCATTATACCGCACGATGGTATACAGCATTGTGTCTATGTGCAGGACCCCACTGGACACTTCCATCAAGAACGCGCTTACTATTATCTGGTATTTCATATGATACATCCTGCAATTTGGATGTCACTCTATGATCTGGAACAGGCTTGTCACTCCTCGTCTAGCTATGTCAATCAACGGCTGTGACGATTCATCCGGCCAGTTTTGTCTGGGGATGACGCTCAACTCACTGCTCATGACTGTGTCCTCATTTAAATGAGAGTTCTCTAATATAGCCTCCATTTCATTTGCATGTACAATCATGGTAATCCAAATAGTTTTTACAGATTTCCCCGCAATTTGTGCATGATTGTCACCTTCTGGGGTGTATGCTCTAGGAATTGGACTACTTTTCAGACGCCTCTCCTGGTCGGCGGTCCCTCATCTGTAACATGGTGTTGGATTATAGTCTAACAGCCTCAGTTGAGCTTGCAATCGACTTCAATGCTCAGTGTGTTCACCGTCACTAGGTGGATATATGTGCTGGTTCCAGAAATCAGTTCGTAGTTCATGCATATATTAAGCTTTCTCATTTACTTAAATCATTTAGGATCTGCATTCCCTACAAGCAGTAGGTCATATTGTTATTTTTTGAGATTACCAAAGAAGTAGCTTTTACACAGCATCTTTCGCTGACCATTGTAAGTCAATATGATTTCCGATTGACACTACTCATTTTTTGTTGGCTTGGTGAGCCTTAAACTAAGTATAGTACCAGTCCCTGAGAGTTAACTAGACCAATGTCACGAACCAGATATTGAGCCATCTCACAACCTGAAGGGTAGTAGTGCTGGGGTTTCATGAGGGTTTCAGTGAAATACATCTATTATTCTGTTATCATCACATTGTTCATTCTTAAGGTCCACTGAATTTGGATTGAGAAACATGTTTGGGGTGCCGTTCACCTAACTCTTTGATCTTGGTTTCCAATTAAACAAATATTAGACCAGCCTGTGTATCTGGTGACAGTGGATACGGTGAAGGGGGCGAAGGGCGGAGCACTTGAGCCACGTCATTGGGTTCGGTTGCAATTTCGAGGCCAGTTGCGATTTTGAATGTGATTGAAGTTTGCGTGTGTGCCTGCGTTTGAGGGCTCAGCTTCATGTTCATAGTCTTCATGTGGAATAACATCTCCATCTGCATCCAGGCGCTCGATCACACCATCTGGCCATACATACGTCCTTGCAGCCTCTTCAGAGCTCCATCTATCAAGATGACTATCAGAAGGTATACTGCCTGCCCCCATGGCACCCCCGGCTGCTCCTCTCCCATGTCGCGGTTGGCCCCAAGAATATCTCCAACCGTCCCCCAAGTCCTGCTATTTCCTGGTTGCTCCTTCAGTGCGTCTGCCAGCTATGTCCCCGGATGCTCCCTTTGCAGACAACCTTAGTGCCCAGGCATGGCTGCCCCAATCACCAACCAGATTAGCATTCATCCCACTTATACCCACATCCACCACTGGCTCCATCTGAACCTCCAGCAGCAGCTGTCATTTTCGCTGAGTCTCGGTGTCTGCTGTCTCTGGCAGATTGCGGCTCGGCTCAGGAGTAACATCCCACATTACAACAACCGTTGAATCATCCTCTGCCAGGACAGGCATGGTGAGCTTGGCATCACCGTCTCCTCCAGCTGCGACTGCATTGCCCACATCCGACTTGGCATGTGCATCTGCATTCTGGACGAGAGCCAAAGTTTGTTCCACAGCAGCACTGCCAGACAACACACCTGCACTCCTCTGCACATCACCCTCGCCTCCAGACTTATTCTCGCTCCTGGCGGCCCTCGCAGCAACTAGCTTTCCCACATCAGGAAAGATGAAAACACGATGCGTTGAAGGGTCAAACGTGCATGCGTCGATGATGTGGATGTTTGTCGTATTCTGTAGATGGTTGCAAGGAATCAATTAGCGATGGTCTGAGATTAAATTTACAATGAGAGTAGAAAAAAAAATGAAATGAAGAGGGATTATGTCAAGCTTCGGGTACTGACGGACTTCGGTACTGCCGAGGGGTGCTGTCGAACGGTCGGGCGGACTATGGCCAAGTCCTGCAGGCCAAGAGTAGTGGTGTTGGCTTCAACGTACTCGTGTGTTGCGCCCTACTTGCCATGCGTGCCACCGATTTGCAACAGACAGGTACTCGGGAGGATGCTGGTGATGACGGCCCGAGTCGAGGACTTTAACAGAGAGGAAGAAAGTAGAAGGGCCTAAGCCTAGTCGATACCCAGAATGAGGAAATATGTACATGCATGTCCTACTTATATAGGTTAAGAAGCGACATGTGGAATAAGGAATGTGAGACAACAAGGTATGCAGAGCATGTGGTTATTGTCCACAACGAATAAAATTAGAATGAAGGAATGCAAAACGGGGATAGAACAATAAGAGATAGGATAATAGGAACGTGGCCAAGGATAGGACAATAGGGAGTGGCCGACTATAAAACAATGGCTGTAACCGAGGATAACACAAGGGCAGGAAGTCCTGATGTGAGACGGACCGAAGGGTGAGGAAAAGGAGTGTGGATGGTGGATGTACTGAGCTGAGACCGGCGTACCAAGTGTTATGCATGTGGTGTGGACACTTGTTCGTGGATATAGGATGGTTGCTCGGTCAGCATTGCCAAGTGGACGGCTCTCGGTACGTGTACTTGACAGATTAAAACTTTCAATATCTATGTAATGAAAAATCCCCCGACTAAGAAAACTCACCTCAACAAAAAAGTGCAATTCCCTCCCTCCATCCCCAGCACTAAACCTCACATTCCTAATCCCGCTGTCAGGCCCATTTGTTTCAGAGCCACCAAAACCAAAACCAATCATGCTGCCGCCACTATGAACACTGTCATCTGTGTCAACGAACTCGTTCGTACTTGTGACCGTCGGTATGAATACATTGTTGACGAGTTGTGTGTGGACAATCGCGTTAGGGTTCGTCGAGGTCAGAGAATGAGGAGATGAAGTGACGGATATGTGGTGTGGAGGGTGAGGGTATGTTGGGAATGCGGGGTTGTGTGTGGATGCTGATGAGAATGGAGGTTGTGGAGGTGTGAGATCCAGAACTGTGGTTGTGGCTAGCGATCCAGTGGACGATTTGACGGTTTCAGGAGTGGGCACTGTCAAGTACACGTACCGAGACCCGTTTATTCGGCAGTGCCAACCGAGCAGCCATCCTATGTTCACATCTAAGTGTCCACGCCACATGCATATCACTTGGTACGCCGGTCTCCGCTTGGCACATCCACCACCCACACACCTACTCCTCACCCCTCGGTCCGTCTCACCTCGGGACTTTCTGTCTTGTTCTATCCTCGGTCACAGCCCTTGTTTTATAGTTGGGCACTTCCTATTGTCCTATCCTTGGCCACATTCCTATTATTCTATCCTTTATTGTTCTATCCCCGTTTTGCATTCCTTCATTCTAATTTTACTCATTGTGGACAATAGCCACATGCTCTGCATACCTTATTGTTCCACATTCCTTATTCCACATGTCGCTTCGTAACCTATATAAGTAGGACATGCATGTACATATTTCCTCATTCTGGGTATCGACTAGGCTTAGGCCCTTCTACCTTCTTCCCCTCTGTTAAGTCCTCAACTCGGGCCGGCATCATCAGCATCCCCCCGAGTACCTGTCTGTTGCAAATCGGTGACATGCACGGCAAGTAGGGCGCAACGCACGAGTAAGTTAAAGCCAACACCACTACTCTTGGCATGCAGGACTTGGCCATTGTTTGCCTGACCTTTCGGCAGTCCCAAAGTCCATCAGTACCCGAAGCCTGACAGGCACAGGGTCTGCAGGGGGAATCATTGTCACATTATGAGAAGCAGGAGAAGTAGTTGCTTGTTCAGAGTTTAACACAGTGCTTGCCCTCGCAGAGCCGCTATCGTCGGTGTCAACTCCACTCCTATTAAAAGTCAGGCAATGCTGTCTGTGGAGAGCGGATTTTGGAGCAAGGCTACAGTGACAAGCTGTCAGGGGAACTCCCGATCATGAATCCCGACCGGTACCGGCTCACCCGTATTCCACACCCGCCGACCGAGATCCATTCGGCCCACTCACGGCAGTACCAAACGTAGGGCACACCGAGCAATCACCACTATTGGTGGGTACCCTTCGGAAGTGTCAACTATAACCATTGGCCCTCCTTTCGTCGTTCGCTCCCGGTGTCAAAGCCCTGGCGGAACTTCCTGGTCGGTACGGAGGGTGATACCCGGTAGAGCTTGGAGTGCCATAGCAATGGTGCTTATATACAGTAGTCAGTGGGCGAAGGGTTCCCTAGAGTTTTCTCTTTGGATCCCCCTTCGCCAGGTAGGCTAGTCACCATGTATTAGGTACCATACTAAAACTTTGGATCCCCTTTTACCAGTGTACCGCCTGAGGGTAGAACACCTGCTTAGGTTGCCCTTACAGTAGAAAACTCTCTCCCTTGAGTACCGGCTGCCCCTTCGTACGACTCCAAATCGAATTTCTTCGGAAGCAGCGACAGCAGCAGCCCCTCCTCATTTACTTACAAAAAACACCTTACCCTCCATGGACTTGCTGTCAGCCCAGGAGTTATTGGACCAACTGGCCGGTATAGAACAGGAGTTACTGAGAGAGAGAAGAGAGAAGCAGGATCTGGAGATGAGGCTGAATGTGCTACAGGCGACCACTATGAATTTAGTGGCTGGCCTCCAGACCTGCGTTTGGCAGCCCGTGAAATGAATGGTAGAGCCCACCAAGCCCTCTGAGTTCAATGGTGACCGTTCACATGGGCAAGCATTCATGCAGTCTTGCACCTTGTACCTCAGCATCTGTGCCACCGATTTCCCCAATGAGCAGTCCCAGATCCTCTGGGCACTGTCCTTTATGAAGACTGGGAGAGCTGCAACCTTCTCTGGCCGAGTGTTCACGCATGAAGCAAAAACGGGCAGGCTGCTCTATGCCAACTGGAAGGCTTTCGCGGAAGCCTTTTGGGAACACTTCTATCCCCTGCACAAGGCTACTGAGGCAGCAAATCAACTAGAGTCGCCCCAGTACCACCAAGGCAAGCGCTCGGTCGACGAGTATATCGACCAATTCGAAGACCTAGTCAGAAAGGCCGAATATATGGATGGACGGTCCATCATCATGAAGTTCTGGCGAGGCCTCAACCCCACGATCCAGAGTCGCATCGTGCTGATGCTAGACAGGAGACCGAAGGATGATGATATCTCGGCATGGTACACCGCAGCACGAGCAGTAGCTCTCACATGCGCAGCAAACGAAGCCTTCCAGGGGCCTCGATTCCCATCACTGCATGCCTCCGTGCCACAGCCTAGCCGAAAGCTTGTCGAACCCTCGACCAGGCAAGCTGTGCCCGTAACCCCTAGAACATTGTCGGCCCTCATCCCCCTGATGCCACCTCCTGGGCCTGCGCCGATGGACGTTGACACAACCAGGCGGCGGTATCCTCTGCCACTCACATGCCGACGATGCAGCAAGGCTGGCCACTTTGCCCGAGACTGCCCTCAGGCATATGATGTGCGTTTCATGATGGCAGAAGAGCATGAAGAGATGCTAGAGTACTGGATGGTCTCTGCAGACCTTTGAGATACTGACGAGGCCAGAGAGGTTGAAGATGTGGATTCAGGGGATTTTGCCCAAGGCAGTGAGTGAAGGATGTGCCCTCGCTGCCCTTGTTTAATTGCTTTGCTGCTCTGTCTGTAGACTCTGATACGGAGAATACAACCCTGTATTTAGACGATGATGGCTCAGCTGTAAGTGATACAGACACTCCCGAGCCGACTCCACCGAAACAACTATTCCCCCTCCCTAGGTTAAAACGTTGGGAACGCAGTCTTCCAAAACAATACGTAGTGGCTTCCACCCCCTCGCCGAATTTGTTGAACCTCAAAGTAGAGATACAGACTACTGACACTGCCGAGGTTAAGGGGGTAACCGCCCTACTAGACAGCGGGGCCACAGGACTGTTTATAGACCGAAAGTTTGCGGTTGCCGAGAGATTGACCTTGCGCACGTTGACCCGACATGCACCAGTGTACAACATAGATGGTACCCCAAATGATGGAGGAGCAATCCAACATGTTGTCGATATGATCCTACGCTATCAAGACCACTTGGAACGGGCTATGTTTGCCGTGACTAACCTGGGGAAGCATAAGATGATCCTTGGCTATCCCTGGCTCTGCAATCATAACCCCAAAGTCAACTGGCATATGCAAGAGGTCATGCTAAGCCGGTGCTCTGCCCAATGCCACACCTGCCGGGTTAAGTTACAGAAAGAACGTCGAGAGGAAATGGCGGTTCAGGCTCTCCAGACTGGCCCCTTGCCACGACTGCGCAGCAACTGGCCAAACAGGCGCTCCGGAGCACTCCCCCCAAAGAGAAAGGGACGATCCTGCCCTATCTCCAAGACTTTAACGACCTCTTCGAGAAGGAGTCCTTTGATTCCCTCCCCGAGCAGAGAACGTGGGACCACACTATTGAACTGGGACCTGGAGCGAAACTCTTGGCTTGCAAAGTGTACCCCCTCTCTCTAAGCGAACAGCAAGAACTGGATGAGTTCTTACAAGAAAACCTCCGTACGGGGCATATCCGCCCCTCGAAATCCCCCATGGGAAGCCCCGTGTTCTTTATTAAGAAAAAGACGGCTCCCTCTGACTGGTCCAGGACTATCAGGTACTCAATGCAATGACGGTGAAGAACCGGTATCCCCTTCCCATCATCTCGGAGCTCATTGAATAACTTCGGGGGGCCAAGTACTTCACCAAGCTGGATGTGCGATGGAGGTTCAACAATGTGCAGATCAAGGAAGGAGACCAGTGGAAGGCGGCATTTCGTACAAACCGAGGACTGTTCGAGCCCCTTGTCATGTTCTTCGGCCTCACTAACAGTCCCGCGATGTTCCAGACCATGATGAACGACATCTTTCAGGACCTCGTGATGGAGGGACACGTGTGTGTGTACCTGGATGACATCCTCATCTTCACTGAGACTCTCGAAGAGCATCGACGGGTTATCTGGGAGGTCCTTGAACGACTAAGGGCCCACAAACTCTACCTTCAGCCGGAGAAGTGCGAGTTTGAAAGGACAAGGATTGAGTACTTGGGCCTCATTATATCTCATGGCAAGGTGGAGATGGACCCCGTCAAGGTAGAAGGGGTCATGGGTTGGCCGACTCCGTCAAACCGAAAAGAGGTACAGGCCTTCCTTGGCTTCGCCAACTTCTATCGGAGGTTCATTGAGAAGTTCTCGCACCATGCCAGGCCATTGTTCAAACTTGTGAAGAAGGATGCGAAGTGGAAGTGGGGAGACGAGGAACAGACAGCCTTCGAAGGGCTCAAGACGAAGTTCACGACGGCGCCCATCCTGGTGTTTGCCGACGATATCTGCCCTTACCGAGTGGAAGCAGACAGCTCTGACGTAGCCATGGGGGCGGTCCTTTCGCAGCAGTCGCGTGAGGATGGCAAGTGGCACCCGATTGCCTTTTACTCGAAAAGCCTCTCCCCAGTGGAGAGGAACTATGAGATCTACGATAAGGAGATGCTCGCTATCATCCGAGCCTTAGAGGAGTGGAGACACTTCTTAGAGGGCGCTGAACACTGTGTCGAAATCTGGACCGACCACAAGAACCTAGAGTACTTCCGATCCTCAAAGAAGTTGAACTGGCGACAAGCCCGTTGGTCCCTCTACCTCTCGTGTTTCAACTTCGACCTGCGACACAGACCGGGGGTAGCGATGGGGAAGTCCGACGCGCTTTTGCGTCGATCAGACCATGGGTCGGGCACAGGCGACAATAGCGACCTAGTCTTGCTCCGACCGGAGCTGTTTGTGATATGGGCCCTAGAAGGAGTGGCGCTGGAGGGAGAAGAGTGGGGGATCGCCCGAGAACTGAAGAGGGCACTAACTGAAGGGACACTAGAGGACAAAGTGACGGAGGTGGTGAGGAAACTGTGGGAAGCAGGAGGGAGGTCATTGGTCTCGGCCAAATGGGCGGAAGCCGATAGACTGCTGACCTTCTGAGGCAAGGTGATTGTTCCAGATGTGGGAGGCCTCCGGTGACAGATTGTAGCCCATCACCATGACTCCAAGGTAGCTGGGCACCCTGGCCACTGGAAGACCCTCGAACTCATCTCCAGAAACTATTGGTGGCCTCACATGTCTCGGTACATCAGCAAGTACACCAAGACATGCGACTTGTGCTTACGGAAGAAGGTCCAGAGACAACGGCTGGCTGGGGAACTCTACCCACTCCCGATCCCCGAGGCACGGTGGGATTCCATAAGTGTAGACTTCATAGTGGAGCTCCCCGACGTGCACGGGTACAATGCCGTGATGAACGTAGTAGACTTGGTATCAAAACGGGCACACTTCATACCGACCCACACAACAGTAACGGCAGCCGGAGCGGTGCAACTCTTCCTACACCACGTGTGGAAGCTGCACGGGTTGCCGAGGGTGGTGGTGTCTGACCGAGGGGTCCAATTCGTCCGTGAATTCACGTGGGAGCTGTACCGCTTACTAGGCATTTACTTGGCAGCCTCTACGGCCTACCACCCACAGCCGGATGGTCAGACCGAACGGGTGAACCAAGAACTGGAACAGTACCTCTGCCTCTTTGTCAATGAGAGGCAAGACGACTGGGATGATCTCCTGCCCCTAGCCGAGTTCCAGTACAATAACCACGTTCATGCCTCGACCTGCGAGTCCCCCTTCTTGCTGGATACAGGCAGACACCTACGGATGGGGTTTGAACCGCACCAACCCCCATCCCACCTTGAGTCTGTAAACGAGTTCAAGGAGCAGATGGAGGGAGCACTTTTGGAAGTGAAGGCAGACCTGATAAAGGCAAAAGACGACATGGCAACTTATTATAACCGTAGGTGCTAGCCAACACCGACATTCGTCCCAGGTGACAAGGTATACCTCGACGCTAGCAATATTCACACCAATCGGCCATCCAAGAAACTAGCGCACAGGCGACTCGGCCCCTACCTCGTAGAGGAACGAGTGGGGTCTCACGTATACCGACTTCAACTCCCAAAGGCCTTGAGCCATCTCCACCTAGTCTTCCCGGTCATCAAACTCACCCCGGCTCTGGCAGACCCCATCCCGGGTAGGTGACAGCCCCTTCCACCGCAGCTGATCCTCGTCGATGAAGAGGAACACTTCGAGGTCGAGCAAGTGCTCGACAGCCGAATGAGAGCAAATCGGCTGCAATTCCTCATCAAATGGAAGGGTTACGGCTACAAAGAGAATTCATGGGAGAATAAAGACAACATCCGGGCCTCCAACCTTGTTGCCGACTTCTACCGTCTGCACCCAGGTGCCCCATACCAAATCCACACCTTGGACGTGTCTGCCTTCAGATCCCGCATGCCAGTCCTACCCATGGGGATCAATGCATCGGGGACGCCACATTCTAGAGGGGGGGTGATGTCAGGGGAACTCCCGATCATGAATCCCAACCGGTACCGGCTCACCCATATTCCACACCTGCCGACCGAGATCCATTTGGCCTACTCACGGCAGTACTGAACATACCACACACCGAGTGATCACTACTATTGGCAGGTACCCTTCAGAAGTGTCAACTATAACCATTGGCCCTCCTTTTGTCATTTGCTCCTGGTGTCGAGGCCCTGGCGGAACTTCCCAGTCAGTACGGAGGGTGATGCCCGGTAGAGTGCGGAGCACCATAGCAATGGTGCTTATATACAGTAGTCAGTGGGTGAAGGGTTCCCTAGAGTTTTCTCTTTAGATCCCCCTTCGCCAGGTAGGCTAGTCACCATGTATTAGGTACCATACTAAAACTTTGGATCCCCCTTCGCCAGTGCACCGCCCGAGGGTAGAACACCTGCTTAGGTTGCCCTTACACAAGCATATCGTGTCTTGCCCACCTGTCCTCCTTACAGAGCAGATCGGGAAACGCCCTCCTCCTGGTGTTGATTGTATCAGGCACATCCCTCTGGCCACATTTCGAACCAAAGCTTATTTGAATAATCTATCCGACTGTTCAAAACTCTTGGACTGAGTTCAGTTGGCCATGGAGTACTGAACCAAAAATATCCGTGCCTGTTTTCAATATCTAATGAGAACCGCCCAGAGGAAGCTAGATTAATAATAAAATTTAGGAGAACAATACTATGTTTTCAGCATTATATGATTTATTGGAAAACAAATTAGGGCTGGACAGGATTAAGATCTACAATAACAACCTGGCCTGAGTCATATCCAAAACATGCTTTGGATTTACAGAATGAATATGGGTAAAACCCACGAAAATCAGGAGGGAAATAGCAAGGTATGAACGGAGGGTCTGCAAGAATCCAGTCCTTATTGAAAGATACGGACACAAGATTCTCCTCTGGGGAAACGATTTGAAATGCACCTCTGAAGATGTGGGTAACTCGGCTTCCATCTGGCAATGCGATGGATGTGGATTCGGCCAATGGAGTCGATTCACCGGTGATGAGATCCCAGATACAAACTGAAGCATTTATTGCACCCGAGACGACTTGCGTTCCACCAAACAAGAAGGCAACGCATGTCACATAAAGATCATCTCCCTCCAGTATATGCTCTGGGATCCCGGTAGTCGTATTCCATATCCGGACTGAGCCGTCTTGCGAGCCAGACACAACATGTGCACCATCAGCCAAGAAAGCAACACACCGCACCAAATCTGAATGTCCCTCAAGTATGTGCTCCACCTTCCATGTTGTGGCATTCCAAATCCGGACAGAGTGGTCCGCTGAACCAGAAGCCACACATGTGCCATCAGGTGAAAATGCAACGCAGAACACGCAATCTAAATGGCCCTTCAGTGTGTGCTTTAACTTGCCTGTAACCACACTCCATATCCGCACTGACTTGTCGTCCGTACCAGATGCAATTCGCTTCCCATCAGAGGAGCAGGCCACACATCTCACATCACCAGCATGCCCCTCGAGCACACGCTCCACCTCTCCGGTGCTGGCATTCCAGACCTGAATTGAGTGGTCTTCTGACCCAGACACAACCCATGTGCCATCAGGCAAGAATGCGACTGACAACACCTCACTGGAATGTCCCGGCAGTTGGCGATTTCTCTTGCCCGGAATCACATGCAAAACATGGGATATCTTGGATGAGATGCATGTTCTTTCACATGAGACTGTGCCTGATCTGCGATCTGCCTTTAATTCGCTGACATTCCAAATCCGGACAGAGCAATCCTCCGACCCAGAGGCGATGCGCTTCCCGTCACAAGAGAATACAACAGAGTGCACTGCACTTGCATGTCCCTTCAGCACGTACGCTATTCTTCTCATCCCGGCATTCCAGATGACGATCGAAGAGTCAAGACATCCAGCCACAATTCATGTCCCATCATGCGAGAAGGCAACAGACCATGCCACACTCGGATGACCCTCCAGTATGTGTTCCATCTCCCCGCTGGTAGAATTCCAGAGGCGGACTGAACCGTCAAGGGAACTAGACACAACATGTGACCCGTCTGGCAAAAAAGCGACAGACAACACCCAATGTGAATGACCCTACAATATGTGCTCCATCTCTCCCTTTGCTCCATTCCAGATTCGCACTGTCCTATCTTGCGACCCAGACACGACACGTGATCCATAGGGCAAGAAAGCCACAGACCACACCTGATCGGAATGCCCCTCTAGTTCCCGCTCTGTCTCCCCGGCACCAGCATCCCAGATCCGGATGTACTTCCACGACCCAGACACGATATGCGTCTCATCAGGTGAGAGAGCCATAGAAAATGCTACATGCGAATGTCCCTCATATATGCGCACCGTCTCTCCTGTATTTGCATCCCAGATCTGGACTGACGCATCATCCGAACCAGACACAACATGTGTCCCATTATGTGAGATGGCAACACCATGCACCGTGCCCGAATGCCCCACTAGTATGCGTTCCAACTCGCCCGTAGCGGTGTCCCAAATACGAACAGACCAGTCATCTGACCCAGATACAACTCGGCTGCCGTCACTAGAGAACATCACAGAGGTAACTTTTGCACGGTGCCGCATGATATGCTCAGATGTCAGCCCCCATGAATCCTCAAAACCCACGACGACTTTAGCTTGAGGAATGCTGCATAAGGATGTCGCATATTTCTGTCGGAGTAGGGACTGTTTAGGAATCCATGTGAATGCCGAGCGATAGGTGTTGAGGCAGTGGTGGCTTATCGCTTCAGATCCCATCTGGAGGCATCTACGAGCATCATCAAACAGCGACTCGTGATGATTGTGCGTTATAGGATATTTCTGCCAAATTGGTGAGCTAGAATTCATCTTCAAACGGTGATATCGCCTCTTTTGCCTTGCGAAGAGACTTGACACCGGATTCTAGCTCACCAAATGCACTGAGGCACTCGAACCAATGCAAGAGATGCTTATCGGCGAATTCAGAAACAGCATCGAGCATCGTTGACGGTTCAGCAGGGGACAACACCTCTAGAACATGAAATGCCCAATGCACACAGGAGTATCGGAGGGCCTCCGGAATGACGTTAGCATTTGTGATTTCATGGGGGAGTATCCAACTATTGCCATCGTCCAAGTCGCAAATATTACGACGGAGCAACTTATTCATATATCCAAGACAGTTGATGGCCAATTTATGGTGTGCATCCGATACATCTACCCTGTGTGCTGGGCAGCGCTTGGGATCGACAATGAACTCACAGAATGAGGCATGAAAGATATTGACATGTCCATCATTGGTAGAGGGAATATGGATTACCGAACAAAATCCAGATAGGTGAATCTGAACCTGATCCCATGTCTTCTCTAACAAGGAAGCAAGCCCAGCGATGGTCAATGGGGTTTGAACACAGACTACCGCGGCAAGCAAATTCTGTCTCGCCATCTTTTCTTTGTCAATCAGCAGATTCCTGAATGCCCCATCCATAATCAAATTGTAGAAGCTGTCCAGAGACGGGAGAGGCAACGCCGAGCATGTGAGTTCAGTTATACATTCCCTGGGATTTATGTTTGTGTCGTCAATATACCGCACGGCAGTGGCAGCGTATATGAATAATCCATCCGATTGGTCAAGAAGACTCTTTACCTCAGATTCGGCTGGCCAGGGGAGGTTAGGATCAGAATATCCACGCTTGGTCGCTATTTTGGACAGTGAAGATCTCAGGTATGTTTCAATATCGGTTTGTTCATCGTCAGTTAATGTTCCCCTATGAAGGGAAAATTCTTGAAGAGAAGGTGCAGGACTATGAAGGAAGGAAGCAGTGATCCAGGTCTCCGGTCGGCTTGTAATGAAGAACTTCAGAGGTAGGTCCACTACACCATTGAGGATCGTCTTTATCAACAGTTTAACTCTCCTAGATTCTGAGCATTCATCCAAGGCATCCATAACAATAACATTAGCAAGTAGATGTTGGCTTTCTGCAAGAAGCTTAATGGGCTCTGTTACCAGAGACTTGAACTGGTCAGAAAGTGAGTGGAGATCTGCCATATCAGGTGTATTCATGAGGAGATCATGCAGGACTGCTTGGATCCCGGGGTTAGATCGTGCAAGCATATTGGCAATTGTAGGAATAATCCGTGTTACATCCGCTAATTCTGCACTTGAGCGGGAACAAAAGAAACTGGCTCCAAGGATCTTCTGCTCATTCAAACGCTGGCTGAGAGTGTGAGCAATGCTTGTCTTTCCTGTTCCAAGCTGACCATTTAGCCAGTAAACCTTTGGAGCTGAAGCATCACGTGCCCATCTCTCGAGGCCATCCAATATCCGTTCACGGGTGCTCTCCATGCACCCGGGGTGTTGGACATCTTCAGCGGCGTTGCATGTGTTATAGGATACCCTTTCAACAGGTTTGAGCAAGCCTAACACATCGACTGGAAGGTCTAAAAAAATATGAGTCTAGGCATGAAAGGCCCTAAGTGAACACCGCACTCACTAATGTTCATCGGCATATACACATCACCGTCTGCAATGGACAAACAAAATGTATCAGCTCTTCAAGTCTGAGTCATTGTTCAACAAGCATGCTCACTGATGGTGACATTTTTCCAGTCAAGGTTTATGCCCCCCGATGAAGACGTAGATTGTGGATTGGAGTGCACGAGTTCGGACATGAGATTGTTTGGTAGCTGGCTTAAACAATGCTGGTGTCGATGGGCCGAACGAAGAGACGTGGGTGTGTGCCCTATGAGTTTCCAGGCCAAGGCGATGCCAGCGTCAGATTGACAGCTGGCGAATAGCATCGTGTGCATGGCTATACTCATGACAGGTTCAAATATAACGTGTCTATTCTAGTATTTAGCACCGGTCTGGGACCCCATATATTGCTGGTTCTCAAGGCTGACTCTGATTTGCGGTGCCTCTGAAGATTTTTTTCCATCCAATAGCTTCCACACACGCAAGTTCACAATCATCTTCTCCTTATGACAGAGAATCACATCTGGTGCCGCCAGACTACTAACGAGGCCATAATCAAAGAAAAAGAGGCAGCTCTGTTGTTAATGTTACCTGGGCAATTATTGTGGCCGATGCTACTATGCGTCTATTCCAGTGTTTTTCACCAGTCTGGTTCTCCAGGCTGACCTTGATTTATGCCACCTCCTTAAGATCTTTTTCCGACACATAGCCTCCTTTACACATGCAAGTTCACCAAATACGAATAGAATTATGAATTGCTCATCTGGAACCGCCATACTACTAACGAGGCTGCACACCCAGCACCGGAAGTAATTCTGTTGTTAGCTTGCCACATATTGTCGTCGATATAATACATAAGTATAACAAAGCGTATGGCTGCTGTGGCCTAATTGAAGAATTATCAAGGTTGGTAGAATTATCAAGGTCGGTTGAATAACCAAGGGAGCATTGCAACAGATGAATCGTTACATGGAGGATATGAAATATACTCTTAGCAAGCAAGAAACCCATACGACTCAGAAGGAGGATACTCAAAGGGAGGTGTTTATGGAAATTTTAGAATTGGAAAAGTAGGTGGAAATAGCAAACCACACATGGGATCGATACGGGAAGGCTCAGAAC
>QLPI01008178.1:0-13433 GCA_003314275.1 Chroogomphus rutilus | reverse complement strand
CGCACTAGCCCGGAATACCCCTTCGGAAGTACTAGCTAAGCGCCTGACACGCGGACTTAACAAGACCTAGACATAGGAAGACTCAGTGAACGGGAGGTTCACTGTGTATGTATTATTACTATACCTAGATACAAGAAGACTACAATGCAATGAGTGTCTTTGTATCTAGGCGTACAAAGGGAATACACACCTCAGTGAACAGGTAGTTCACTGAGGGGCTGCTATCTATTTGTTTGCATATATACGGTCCCGGTTGAACATGGCTGGGACCTCCATACCTTACTGCATTCGGTGCTTATACATATTATTCCAACAAATATCTCCCAAGGTCAAAGCAATAGTGAGGTTCTGAATAGGGTACAGCTTTGAACCATAATTTTGTAGAGACAGTGAGATGGAAATGAAGACAGAAGTGAATAGAGGAAGATTAGTTGATATCTTAGTTGATTTTTTGACTGAAGAGTAGACTACTGAATGTACAAGATCTTATACTACTTGCTAATCTACAAGGAGTTGAATAGAATCCTATAATAGATGAGAAAGTCTGAAGATTGAAAGTGCAAGAGTAGAATACTACAGTATGTCTCAATCTTAATCTCCTCTGTGACATTGAGGGATGATACATCATCCTGATACCCAAATGGAGTTATCCTATAAGGAATGTAGCAATGGATTGGATATCAGAAACACAAATGACAGAATGGGATTGTGAATAAGGAAAGTGGAGCAGAATATATAAGGAAATATTAGAACTCATAAAGGTGAAGTGGTCAATAGAAATACTAAGAACAGATGTGTGAGCATATGGAGGATGGATGTAATAAGTGGAGTATAATTGAATGTTGCATGTGATACTATGACAGAATAGGCTGAATACACAAGGCGCACTGAATTCAAAGGATGATAGGCAAATGAGGTAGAGTTAGGCTGAATGTGGCTAGTCTGAATAGCCAAGGATGCTGGTGTACAGTTCCTAATAGCTAAAATGACATCATGGCTTGTTTAGTAACCAAGTGATAGGTGGTTTGCTTTTGAACAGCCTAAGCACTGTATTCTCAGTAAGTCCCTTGTGATATGCAGCCATGAATTGTCAAGAACAATTTATAAACCACTGTATCACAATAGCTAGAAGGTATTATTTTGTCACTGTCTTTGCATCCTCAAATGTCTTCTTTGGAATTTCTTAATAATAGAATTTTGTCTATCCCCAGTAGTTTTAGTTTCATAAAATAATGCAAGAAAGTAACAAAATAAGTACTTGCCATTTCAATAGGGTTTATCTCACAATAAAATTTAGTGTAAGAAGATATGTTTATGCCCTGTATTGAAAATAAGTGCCTCTAACTGGGAAAGTTGATTTGCAAATCATCTTGGTGACTGAGGATGTGAGCTATGAAGGAGTTTGTGTTGTTAGTTGGGCAAACAGGTTTTCACTTTGCTTTTTTGCCTTGAATATTGAAACCCCTTTCTTCAAATACTGTTTTGAGTCCCTTTGGTTCACCATTCCCTGTGGTCATTTTTTGTACCTGGCCTTGGAAAAAAGGGTTTGGATTAGATTGGGGAATTATGGTATCTTTCTGCTTTGTCAAGCTTCGGGAATGCCAAGATGTCGGACAGGAATGGCCAAGTCCTACAGGCTGGGAGTAGTGGCTTTGGCTTTAATATACTCGTGCATTGCACCCTACTCTTCCATGCATGCCACTGATTTGCAACAGACAGGGTACTCGGGAGGATGCCGATGATGCCAGCCTGAGTAGAGGACTTAACAGAGGAGGAGAAGGTAGAAGGGCCTAAGCCTAGTCGATACCCAGAATGAGGAAGTATGTACATGCATGCCCTACTTATATAGGTTTAAGAAGTGACATGTGGAATAAGGAATGTAGGACAATAAGGTATGCAGAGCATGTGGGTATTGTCCACAATGAGTAAAATTAGAATGAAGGAATGCAAACAGGGATAGAACAATAAAAGATAGAATAATAGAAATGTGGCCAAGGATAGGACAATAGGGGGTGCCTGACTATAAAACATTGGTTGTGACCGAAGATAAAACAAGGAAAGGAAGTCCCAAGGTGAGGTGGTTTGAGGAATGAGGAGTGGATGTGGCAGGATTAATGGATGGTGATTGAGGTAAGGTGAATGAGAGATAGGGGCAAGGAATGTGGATGGTGGATATGCCGAGCTGAAACTGGCATACCAAGTAACTTGCATGTGGCTTGGACACTTATAGTCCGATTTACTTGGTCGGCACTGCCAAATTACCAGATACTCGGTACGTGCACTTGACATGCTTGCATTGCTTGCCTCTATCATATTTATTCATCTCAAAGGCTTTGAGAGCATCTGGGGCAAGAGATTCACGAGCAGAAGACTGATCATAAACAAATAATTCAATGCACCCAGGAAACTGCTTCTCAAAAACAACAATTTCATACAAAATCTGGGCCAATAGTCATTCTACATCCATGTATGCATTGCTATTTAATCCAGGGTAAATAGTTATATATACTTCATCAAGAATTTTGCCATTGTCAGGGGGCTGCCACTTTATTCCCTTTTCTTTCCTTTGCTTCCTGTTATTTCCTTTGTTTTCCTTATCCCTTTTGCTTATATTACTTCCTTAATCATTTCTTCACTTCCCTCTTTATATTTTTATTGTAATCCTTTCTCCTTTGTCTTCTTTTGTCTTCTTTGCTGGCTGTGACACATTTGTTATGTCACAGTCACATTAGCCATACAGTCACTGCTTAGGTAAGGGGGTCCTTAGTTCTTTCTCTTCTGGACCTCCCTACCAGGTAAGAAGCTCACATGTATCTAGCTAGCTAGATTGGCCTTTATATATTTACTTCTGGACCTCCCTACCAGTGTCAGATAGTGTCTGTGGGTAAAATTAGGGTTTAAGTCCCTGGGTTAGGCCCTGGGTAGGTTGCAGGGCTGTGGTGGTGTCCTGCTGTTGGCCTCCCAGTAGGTGCTAGAATCAGTACCTGAGTAGGTTGCCCTTATATTAGAAAGAACTTACAGTGGACTGAGGGCTTAGGTCTTGAACTTCCACCAGCAAGTTGAATTGTCCTTGAATGAGATGTCAGATCCCCACACCTCCTTCCTCCTTCTCAGTTTCCTTGTGCCATCTGGGTAGAAGTCCAGCGTTATACTTGTACCTACAGAGGAAATGGTAATAGCTGGACAGCTTGGTAAGTGAGAGAGTGAATCACTTCAGACAACACTATAAATCACTGCATAACTGTCAAGCCTACAATACCGAGCTAGTACCGACCAAATGACCCTGACTGCTTAATCCCATACACCAGTGACAAGCCATTCCTCACTAGTATGTGGTCTCAGCTCAGTACATTCAGTTCATCATATGGTTATGTTCCTCATCCCACCCCTTCTATTCCTTATTATTCTTTCATTCCCCATCCTTTCCTTCACCTGTTTCCCCTTGGGACATTCACTATTTATTTATTATTTGGTTGCAGCCTTATTGTCTTATATTTAGTCACATTCTATTGTTCTATTTTCACTCACACTCCTACTTGTTTATTATCAGTTATTGTCAAGTGCATGTACTGAGTATCCGGTAATTCGGCAGTGCTGACTAAGTAAATCGGACTACAAGTATCCAAGCTGCATGCAAGTTACTTGGTACACTGGTTTCGGCTTGACACATCCACCACCCACATTCCTTACCCCCATCTCTCATTCACCTTACCTCAATCACCATCCATTAATTCCGCCACATCTACTCTTCATTCCTCGATCCACCTCACCTCAGGACTTCCTATCCTTGTATTATCCTCGGCCAGTGCCCCATTGTTTTATAGTCGGTCACTCCCTATTGTCTTATCCTTGGCAACATTTCTATTATTCTATCTTTTATTGTTCTATCCCCGTTTGCATTCCTTCATTCTAATTTTACTCATTGTGGACAATACCCACATGCTCAGCATACCTTATTGTTCAACATTCCTTATTCCACATGTCGCTTCTTAAACCTATATAAGTAGGGCATGCATGTACATACTTCCTCATTATGGGTATCGACTAGGCTTAGGCCCTTCTACCTTCTCCTCCTCTGTTAATTCCTTTACTTAGGCCGGCATCATCGGCATCCTCCCGAGTACCCTGTCTGTTACAAGTCAGTGGCACACACAGAAGAGTAGGACATAACACACGAGTATGTTGAAGCCAAAGCCACTACTCCCGGCCTGTAGGACTTAGCTGTTCCTGTCCGACATCTTGGCATTCCCGAAGCTTGACAGTTCTCTAGGCCTGACAGTCATATCTCATTGTTTTATTCTAGTCTACATCTTATTGTTCTATTATAGATCACTGTGGACAATACTTCCACATGGTCTCCATACCTTATTATTTTCTCTATGTCTTATGCCACCCTTATTCCACATTCCACCTCCTAACCTATATAAGTAGTGGATGCATGTACATAGTTCCTCAGTCTGAGTATCAACTAGGTTTATGCCTTCCTGCTCTCCTTCCTTCTGTCTAGAGTCCTTTACTCAGGCTAACACTCTCAGCACCCTCCCAAGTATTTCTTCTGTTCCAAATCAGTGGCACACATGGAAAGTAGGGTGCAATGCATGAGTATGTTGAAGCCAAGCCACTCTGACCGGCCTGCAGGACTTGGCCACTCCCCACCTGTATCCTCAGCATTACCGATACCTGATAGTATACTCAGACTCACACTACTTCCTGTGCCTCTTACTTCTTACAATTATGCCCCCACAATCTAGATCTGCTACCTGCAAGGTGACTAGCACCTCAGGCATCAAAGCTGAGAAATCAGCTGAGGTAACCAAGTCAAAAAACTAGTCAGCAACTCTCCAGCCTCTCAGCACACCGGGAGTTGTATTAACTTGGCAAGTACTAGTACTGAGGTTAAGCTCAATGCTTCTGCTTCTTAATCCTAACTCTTTAATAATCCCTCTATCTTCTGTTTTGGTATTGAGTTCCTCAGCAACCCCTCTTAAATGTCTAATTGATTCAGGCTCTACTCACTGCTTCATTGAATCCTCATATGTTTAGGAACATAAAATCCCTACTACCTCTGTTGACTCAATTCCCCTTAAATTATTTGATGGCACTACTAATTTGGTTATTACTGAATCTGTAAGGGCAACCTAAGCAGGCATTTTACCCTTGGGCAGCACACTGGCAAAGGGGGATCCAAAGATTTAGTATGGTACCTAATTCATAGTGACTAGCCTACCTGGCAAAGGGGGATCCAAAGAGAAAACTCTAGGGAACCCTTCACCCACTAGCTACTGTATATAAGCACCGTCACTATGGTGCTCTGTGCCATACCAGGCATCATCCTCCATACCGACCGGAAAGTTCTGCCAGGGTCTTGACACCAGGAGCGAGCGACAAAAGGAAGGTCAACAGCTACGGTTGGCACTTCTGAAAGGTGACTGCCAATGGTGATGATTGTTTGGTGCATAATCTGTTTGGCACTGCCATGGGTGGACCAAACAGGTCTTGGTCTCAGTCAGCAGGCATGAAGTGTGGGTGGGGTGGTGTCGGTCGGGAATACAGTGTCTGTTGGGAATGTGGTGTCCATCAGGAATGCGGTGTCAGTCGGGAATCAATATCGGGGGTTCCCCTGACAGAATCTGTAGAACTGCCAGTCAAATTTCTGTCAGGACATTTACAGTCTATCAGTATGTTTAGTGATTGGTGTGGGTATTGGAAACCCGCACGGGTAGTGGGTATGGGTAGGGTCAGGGTCAGGATTTCCAACCTGGCCCAAACCCATACCCGCAGGTGGGTTTTTGCGGGTATGCTTACATAAATCACAGGTACGGTTATATAAGCAAGGTTCAGCACTAACCTCACTTATATAAGCGAGGTTCAGTGCTAACCTCACTTATATAAGCGAGGTTCAGTGCTAACGCTTATATAACCGTACCTACGCTGCCGTCGTCTTCATCAATGTTGGAACCACTGCCAAGCACTTTGCTTTTACTTTGCAATTTGGCCCAATCTGGACCAGAGCAGGACTTTACTTGGTTGTTAGCAATGCTGCCCATGCCGCCATAGCCCCATTTGACAAATTTGGGCTCATACAAGTTGGGCTTGCTGTTCTGAGAGGCAGACAAACGGCAACCATAGACTCCACCGTTGAGCATGCAATGGCCATCCTTGCAACCCTTGCTGGAAAGACCGTCAGACATGACTGGCACTAGAGGAACACTATCTTGATATACATGGGAATGCTCAGCTTCCTTTGAGGAGATAACTGTTGGAATAGCAAACCGCCACGCCCAAAATCCCCGATTAGTAAGCCAGGCCATTATTGGCCATTTTAGGTCTTGCACAGGTGCAAGACATTCTTTTATTCCTTTTTATATAGTTTATTGTCTCCAAAAACTATAAGTAGTTACAGTCTATGTACAGTTTCCCTCAGTGGTTTGACATCGCACAAACACTGAGGTAAGATACTATCCGACTCCCATATTATATTATTTAGCTTACCTGTATGCTACAGTAATATTGTCGTATAGGTAAATCACAGTGGTTTGACATCGCACAAACACTGAGTAATATTGTTGTATAGTTATCTTTACAGGTTATTGGGCCCCACTCCTGCTCACATACCTAAGAGTTATCTCCTGAACCTTTCCCACTCCAATGTCCACAACAGCTCTAACCACCACCGATATCCTCCCCTCCTCAGTCCCGAAGCTCATGCCAAATGGTTTGAACTGGACGGCATTTACCATGTGCTTCCAGGATGCCATCGAGGCCAAGGGCTTGTGGGGATATTTCGATGGTACCGCTGTCTGTCCCACTCTGAGCTCACCTCCCACTGCTAAAGAAGAGGTGGCCCTTGCTCAGTGGACAAAGGATGACCGTTTAGCGAAAGCCCTGCTCACTCACCATATCCTGGACTCAACCCTCATACGAGTCCATAGTAAAATGTCCCTTAAAGACCAATGGGACTTAATACGGACCGAGTACTCAACTAAAGGAGCCTTCGCTCAGGCCGATTTGTGCTCCCAGTTTATGGAGTCGAAATGTCCTGACAAAGGAAACATCCATGAATTTCTAGATAACCTCTGAGTCAAAAAAGAGGAACTAGCAACTTACGGTGTAAATATCGAGGAGAAAGACTATTGTTCCACCATTATCAAGTCCCTACCCCCTCACCTATCTTCTTTTGCATCGAATTTGCTTGTGGGAGCTAAATTATACAGCTCATCAAAAACAATTGACCCGGACGAGCTCATTTCACTCACATCAGAAGAGTATGAGCATCACCAAGCTCAACGTGCTCATCGCAATGCAAGTACCCCTAAAGGAAATGAAAAAGACGAAGCTCTGTCAGTAGCTTCAAACAACAAAGGGGGACGCACTCTGCGAAAAGTGCCTGGGACGTGTTGGAACTGTGGAGATAAAGGGCACTACAGGAACAAGTATCCTAAACCTGCGCGCATTACTGGAGATAAGAAAACCGACTCACAGATGAAGAGTGGCACCGCAAATGCTGCTGTCAAATCTGATCTCGAAATCGAAAGCACCTTTTTGGCCAACGAGCTCTTTGAGTCTGACTCGGAGCTCCCAGAACTGGTGTCAGTTTCAGACTCTGACTCTGATACCGAAGTTAAAGAGAACAGCATGGAAGACTGGTTCTCCGAGATCAGCGATGACCCTGACAGTGAAACGGAGAAGTCACCTGCAACTGATGAAAGCGATAGATTTTCGCTTATCAGTGATGACTCGAACCTTGCCAGCATCGATCTGGAAGACGCACACGCTGTTTGCATTGAAGTTGACAGACCGACTGCAAACTCACCTTCTATCGAAGTGTACGACTCGGGGTGTACAAGGCATATCACACCCTATCGCGATGAAGTCCAAAACTTCGTCAAAATTCCTCCTAAGTCATTCCAGGCTGCAAATAGACAAAGTTTTAGTGCAGTAGGAACCAGAGAAATGGTTATCGACATACCAAATGGTGTCGATGTCTCCAAACTGAAGCTCTCAGAAGTTTTATACTCACCTGATGTAGGTTACATGCTCGTGTCAGTCGGACGACTCGACGATGCTGGTTTTGCCGTGACATTTGCAGATGGCAAGTGTGTTATACGAAGGGAAAGCGGTGAACAAGTTGGCACAATCAAGAAATCCAGATGTGGCTTATACCGAGTCACTCATGAGTGCAATACGGCAAATTCTGCAATGGAGACACTCACTTTGGACCAACTCCACCGTCGCCTAGGTCACATTTCACCTGAAGCGGCCAAAAGACTCGTCACCCAGGGTCTTGTAATGGGGATCAAGCTAGATGGCTTACCTTTGGTGGACCCCTTCTTTTGTGAATCATGTGTATATGCAAAAGCAACCCGCCAGTCCATTCCCAAGATCCGAGAAGGCAAGCGTGCCTCCAATTTTGGCGATGAAATACATAGCGACCTGTGGGGACCAGCCCCAGTTGCGACGAAAGCCGGAAAGTGTTATTATATCACATTTACAGATGATATGACACACTTGACTCACCTATACCTTCTGCGCACCAAAGATGAGGCCCTTGCTGCCTACAAAGAATATTTTTCATGGTGCGAGACACAGCTCAATGTGAGCATCAAGACCCTACATTCAGAGAGAGGTGGAGAATACCTAGGAAATGATTTTGAGCATTACCTCAAGTCAAAGGGGACAGCGCAAAAACTTACCGTACATAACACCCCTCAGCACAATGGCGTAGCTGAGCGACGCAACCGAACAATTGTAGAGCATATAAGAGCGCTTTTGCATGCGAGCGGCCTTCCAAGATTTCTGTGGGGGGAAGCTGCTCGTCATGTAGTCTGGTTGATGAATAGGACACTCACCAGGGCTGTCGAAAATAAAACGCCTTATGAAGCCGCGCTTGAAAAGAAACCAGATTTACGGGATGTGCGCGAATGGGGAGAGAAGGTCTGGGTCCGTACCGAGAGTGGAGACAAGCTAGGTGGACGTGTAACTGAGGGGCGCTGGTTAGGCATCGATGAACGCAGTAAGGGTTCTAGAATTTACTGGCCTGACAAGCAAACGGTTACTGTTGAGCATAATATCTACTTTGACCCATCAGCTTCTTGTATCGAGGGGGAGGATTGGCAGGTAGTCAAAATGAAAACTGACTTACCAGTATCCAAACCAACTGTTACCGCTGCACCCCAAATCACTGAAACGAACCCAACCGATTCTGAGAGCAAAATACCTGCAAAACGCATATGCAAACCTAGTCAGCGCATCTGGGACATTTTAGAAGGTCATGGTACCTCAACTCACAGAGTATCTGATCCTGCTATCGCAACAGGAATCCAACTGCCCACTGTCACCGAGAAAGCTACTCAAGTTCTGGAGGGAGAAGGATTAGCTGATTGGATGATGCTAACAGAAGATGCAAATGAGTACTCACTAGTGGCCGAAACAAGTGAGGTCGAGGCCATAGAGCCCCGATCATTGGCAGAAGTGAGACGCCGTCCAGACTGGGAGCTATGGGAGAGCGCTATACATGAAGAATTAGCCGTACTAAAGGAGGCTGGGACTTGGGAACTCACCGATCCACCTAAAAATGCTAACATCGTCGGCTCAAAGTGGGTCTTCTGCGCCAAAAAGGACGCTGCAGGCAACATTGTCTGCTACAAGGCCCGCCTTGTTGCACAGGGTTTCTCCCAGGTGCCTGGTATCGACTATTTTGACACTTTTGCTCCCATGGCAAAGCTAGCTTCAATCCAAACTGTACTAGCCCTAGCTGCTGCAAATGATATGGAATTGCATCAGATAGACATAAAAGGTGCGTACTTAAATGGCGAACTCACCGAAGACGAAACCATTTACATGGCACAGCCACCTGGCTATCATGCTCCCAACTCCTCAGGAAAGGTGTGCCACCTAAAGAAGATGCTGTATGGGTTAAAACAGTCAGGAAGGTGTTGGTACCAAAAGCTAGTTGAAATCATGACTCACCACCTGCAGTTTGCTAGGTGCGACATTGACCAAGCAGTATTTTTTTGAAGCCATGGTCAAGATCTTGCGATCATATTGGTGCATGTGGATGACTGCACTATTGCAGCAACATCAGTTTAACTTGTCGAAGATTTTAAAGCAAAAATATCCGATCATGTTGCAATCACTAACCTGGGCGAGCTGCACTGGTTGTTAGGCATTGAAATAAAACGAAACCACGAGCGACATACCATCCACCTCTCCCAACAATCGTATATCGCCTCGATCCTTCGCCAGTTCAACTTCGATGAGCTGAAGCCCGCGTCCACACCCATGCAGCATGGGCTGCTCCTATCCATGGCCGCGACCCCTAAGACAACAACAGAGTGGGCCATGATGCGTGATACGCCATATAAGGAAGCCGTCGGTTTGCTGATGTACGCTGTGCTCGGAATGAGGCCTGACATTGCATTTGCCATCCAATCTGTGTCAAGATTTTCAACCAAGTATGGGCCTATGCACTGGAACGCTGTCAAAAGGATTTTTCAATATCTAAAAGGGACAGCTCACCTATGGTTGATATACGGCCATGGAGATGGAGCCTTAACAGGGTACGCTGACGCTGATGGCAGCATGGCCCACGATCGACATGCGATCTCCAGTTATACGTTCATTATACATGGAGGCGTGGTATCCTGGAGTGCGAAAAGACAAAACATCATTTCATTGTCCACAACTGAAAGTGAGTACGTTGCAGCAACTCATGCAGCAAAGGAAGCACTCTGGCTTCACTCCCTCATAAGACAAGTTTTTAATGTCGAGCTTGCACCTATGACCTTGTTTTTGGACAACCAATCCGCCATAGCACTAGCGAAGGACCATCAGTACCATGCTCGTACGAAGCACATCGACGTATGATTCCACTTCTTATGCTGGATCGTCGAACAAGGCGCAATTTGCCTCGTGTACTGTCCCACCGATGATATGGTGGCCGATACATTGACTAAAGCTTTGCCGTCCGCGAAAGTAAAGCATTTTGCCGTCGAACTTGGGCTATCAACGGTTTGAGGAGGAGTGTTGGAATAGCAAACCGCCGCGCCCAAAATCCCCGATTAGTAAGCCAGGCCATTATTGGCCGTTTTAGGTCTTGCGCAGGTGCAAGACATTCTTTTATTCCTTTTTATATAGTTTATTGTCTCCAAAAACTATAAGTAGTTACAGTCTATGTACAGTTTGCCTCAGTGGTTTGACATCACACAAACACTGAGGTAAGATACTATCCGACTCCCATATTATATTATTTAGCTTACCTGTACGCTACAGTAATATTGTCGTATAGGTAAATCACAGTGGTTTGACATTGTGCAAACACTGAGTAATATTGTCGTATAGTTATCTTTACAATAACATGGCTGATGCGGCGGGCCAGAGGTACACCAGCCTTGCACGGAGAGCATCCAGGATCCAAACTGTAAGTCCAGGAGCCAAACGCGTCGCGTCGACAGCTGACATGGCAACAGCAATCGCGCAGACTGGCGCAAGGGGTACGGACATGGCAGTGTGCTCATGCATTTGTGCCAAGCTGTATGACAGGCTGGAGGTTGCTGCAGAGGGCATCCAGGATGCAAAATGTAAGTCCAGGAGCCAAATTTGCTGGTGGTTCTTAATGACATGTCTCAGCCAGCCAACCTCCCACATGTGACGCTCGTGTGTGTCGCATCGACAGCTGACACCACAAAAGAGATTGCACAGACTGGCATGCAGGGCACGGATGCAGCTGTGTGCTTGTCTCCCTGGTTGTCAATCCTGTCAAGACCCCTACTGAAAATGCGTACGGTGCATACGGCGCGTACAACGCGTATGGCGCATACGGCACGTACAACGCGTATGGCGCATATGGCGCGTATGACACGTATGACGTGTACGGCACATACAATGCGTACAGTGTGTACAATGCATACAACATGTATGGTGCATATGGCACATATGGGGTGTATGATGCATACAACGCGTATGCGTGACGCATATGGTGCATATGGCGTGATGGCGCATATGACGCATACGGCGCATACCTCACTGATTCTGCCAGCCTCAGTCCTCTTGGCCCCAATCCTGCTGGCCCCAATCCTGTTGCCCCCCACCCTGCGTTCTGCTCACCGCCTCATTTGTCTACACGCCTTGTGGGTTGCTATACAGTCAGCTTTTTTTTTCCTTTGTTTGCTCAGTTTTTCCATTGTTTTCTGCTTGCTTGCATTATTCACTTGCATTGATTAGTATGTATCTCATGGGCAAGTACTTCTTGACACTATATACCCCCACAATCGAATTGAACCGAACCACAGATATATAAATCCCATCCCTCTGACCTCACTTCTTTGCTCACCCCCTGGCATGTCATGTCATGCCATCACATGGCTTGCTGCAATGTCTGGTGTCTGGATACTGGTGCCTCTCGTCCCCTCAGGTGGTGCACTCATGGACGGTGCAGGGCCGGAGTTGATTGGTGTTCTTAGAGGGATTATTCCAGAATTGGTGGAATGCTGAGCGCACACCCTACATGCCATCTGTAGATACACCCCAATACCATTCTGACTTTTTGGCTTTGGGTTGAGCACTTTTTTGTGCACTGTTTCAGGTAATGTCCTGAGGTTGAAAGCAGTTGTAGCATTGTCCGCAGCTCTGTCCTGAACCCACGGGTAAGAACAATACCTGTTGTGGGTCATGGGTAAAAGCAATACCCATTAAACCCATGGGTACCCGGACCCGGACCCACAATAACTGTAAAGCCCACAATACCATGCTCTGATTTACTCGGCAGTACCAACTAACCAACCCTTACCCATATCATCCCTCACCAGTGTGTGGCCTCGGCTCGGTACATTCGGTTCATCATTTGGTTCATTATCTCTATCCCACCCTCCTATTCTTTATCATTCTTTTATTCCCTGTCCTTCCCCTTGCCTGTTTACCCTCAGGACACTCACTATTTGTTGTCACTCAGCAGTGGCCCTATTGTTTTATGTTCAGCCACTCTCTATTGTTCTATTCTCACTCACTCTTTTGTTCTCAGTCATACTTCATTGTTCTATTATCATCCACATTCCTTGTTCTATTCTTGATCATTGTGGACAATACCTCCACATGATTCTTCATACCTTATTGTTCTCCATTCCTTGTGCCACTCTGTTCCACATCTCACTTATCAGCCTATATAAGTAGCCAATGTATGTAGATGGTTCTTTGTTCTGGAAATCAACTAGGTTTACGCCTTCTTGTCCTCCCTCCTCCTGTCTAAAGTCCTTTACCTGGGCCGACATTCTTGGCACCCTCCCGGGTATCTCTTCTGTCCCAAATCAGTGGCATGCATGGGAAGTAGGGTGCAATGCATGAGCACGTTGAAGCCATGCCACTATTCCCGGCCTGTGTCAAGTCCACGTACCGAGACCCATCCGCCGGCAGTGCCGACCGAGCAATTACTCTATATC
>QLPI01008173.1:0-14903 GCA_003314275.1 Chroogomphus rutilus | reverse complement strand
ACTCATTGTCGAGTCCGATGCTTCGGACTACGCCCTCACAGCAATTCTCTCCACCATATCACCAATGGACAATGACATCCACCCAATAGCCTTCCACTCCTGAACCTTCACCCCTCCAGAATTGAACTACAACGTACACGACAAAGAACTACTGGCCATCTTCGAAGCCTTCAAGACCTGGAGACACTACCTAGAAGGTTCAGCAGATCCGATCGACGTCATCACTGACCACAAGAATCTAGAATATTTTTCAACAACCAAGTTACTCACCCATCGGCAGGTCTGATGGTCTGAATATCTCTCCCAGTTCAACATGGTAATCCGCTTCCAACCTGGTCACCTCGGTGCTAAGCCCGATGCACTGACTAGACGATGGGATGTCTACCCTAAAGAGGGAGGAAGCGACTACGCCAAGATAAATCCACACAACCTCTGACCAGTCTTTACAACAACACAACTTGTATCGTCACTCTGAGCCACCTCCCTGTACACTCCGGTAATGCGAGCTGCAATGATCATGGACGTAGAACAACTCCATAAAGACATCTGAACCTCACTCTAAGAAGACCCCACAACCTCGTCCCAAATGGACAACCTTACTGATCGATGGACCATCTCCAAGGACGGACTCCTCCTCCTCAATAAAAGAATCTACGTCCCCGATCATGGAAACCTCCGACTCCGAGTCTTACAAGACAAACACGACCACCCAATCTCAGGACACTTCGGCCAGAATTGGACATTAGAACTCATCCGAAGAGACTACATCTGGCCCAAACTCTGAGATTCCGTTAAGTCCTATGTTAAATCTTGCACCACTTGTATGAGGTCTAAGCCACAGAGACATCACCCTTACGGGCTACTCAAGCAATTACCGATCCCCGAACGACCTTGGAACTCCATCTCTATGGACTTCATAGAGAAACTGCCCACCTTGGACGGCTACAACACCATCCTTGTCATCGTAGACCGCCTAACAAAGCAGTCCCTCTTCATCCCCACCATCGACACCATCACCGCCCCAACCCTTGCCAGACTCTTTGTCCTACACGTATTCTCAAAGCATGGGGTACCATCACACATTACATCGGACCGAGGGTCCGAGTTTGTCTCCTTGTTCTTCTGATCCCTCGGCAAAGCCCTAGACATGAAGCTTCACTTCACGTCAGGATACCACCCCGAGGGGGATGGACAAACTGAACGCATTAATCAAACCCTCGAACAGTATCTCCGAGTGTATTGCAACTACCAGCAAAACAATTGGTCTGAACTATTACCCATTGCCGAATTCGCATACAACAATGCTCCTAATGCAACGACGGGAATCTCTCCCTTCTATGCCAACAAGGGCTATCATCCGAACATCACCTTCCACCCCGAACGCGACCTTACTTCCTCTCGAGCACACGACTTTGTAGTCGACTTGCGAGCACACGACTTTGTAGTCGACTTGGACGACCTGCACCAACAACTCTGAAAGACCATATCCGAAGCTCAGACCCGATACTTGGCCTCCGCAGATTGTCACTGAGCAGTCCCTCTGGACTTCAAGATTGGAGACAAAGTCTTCATTAAGTCCGAGAACATCCGAACTATGAGACCTTCTAAAAAACTAGCAGAGAAATTTCTAGGTCCTTTTGAAATCATAGCACAAGTAGGAACCGTCTCATTCACCCTGCGACTCCCCAAAAGCATGAGAGCCATCCACCCAGTCTTCCACGTCTCAATGCTTGAACCCTCAACTCCAAACACCTTCTCCGAAGGCATACTCCCACCCCAACCCCCAGTCATCATCGAGGGGGAATCCGAATACAAGATCTCCGAGATCCTCGACTCAAAGATCGATGGAAGAAGATGCAGGTGGCCCCTCCAGTACCTAGTCCGATGGACCGGATACGAAGGCACCGAAGATGAAACATCTTGGCTGCCAGCCAACGAGCTTGGCCACGCCTCCGAGGTAGTCTCCGACTTCCACCGAGCATACCCAGACAAACCAGGTCCCCTGGGTGATGTTCTAGAGTCCCTCACCTCAGACCAATAGTTCACTTCTTCTGACTTAGACATTTTCACTCGATCTCAAGATTCAAAAATATATAATTCAAAAAAAAAATACGGCTTCTATTCCAAAGACCCAGGCGCATCGTCCTGGTCCGACCCATCGTCCCTCGGACCCCCTTCATCTTCCTTCTCCCTCTCCTTGCCCTTCCCCTTATCCTCCTCCTTCTCCTTCCCCTTACCCTTTGGAGGCCCCTTCCAGTTCTCCCTCGGAGAACTCCCCCACCACTCATCCATCTTCTGCGACCAGTTAAACCACCAAGCCTGCTCAATGATCCGGAGGTCATTCATGTGCACCAGGGCCTCGGCGATCCTCCGGTTCTCCTCCTGAATGCCCCGCACATCCCACCTCAACCCCCACAGCTCTTCAACCACCTCCCTCAAATCAACCCCGGAGGTGCTTGGACCCCGAGACAGCCCCTCAATCACCACCTCCAACTTCTGCCTCTTCGGCTTCGGACCTGCACCGTCCTCCGAAGCGACCCTTCCTCTCTTCCCCTTAGCATCCGTCTCCTCCTCCCCATCACCCTTCTCCTTGCACTTCACCTTCCGATTGCCACAAATAAAGCAGGAGGTTCCCTTGCCCAAAGCAGGCCACATGCAGGGTTCCTCCCGATCGGAACAACGCTTGCACACCCGACCAGGCTCCGCAACCCAGTCGAGCATGTCCTCGGACGACTGATGATACAAGTCGGGATGCAGGCTGATCAGCATCCTTCGACTCGATTCAAGCAGACCGAGACCCACCTCAGCACCATCCGCCCTGGCACTCCTCAGCAGGGAGTTCTCGTAGGCCTTCTGGGCCCGATGCACTTGGAGTGCGTGTTGCTGTTAGAGCATTCGGACTCGCTCCTTTTCTCATTCATTCAGACCCAAGCCCCCCAGCTCCGCATTCAGAGTCTGCCTCCGAGTGACTACCGCTGACGACTCCCCTTGCTGGGATTTGTCCTCCGCTATTGTGTACAGCTCCAGAATTGTTTGGGAGCTCTTTATGGTTTTCTTCCGAGGCATCTTCTTGTGGACCTTTTTCAGAGCTGCCTCCTTTTGGAGCTTTTCGGCCATCTCCTCCTTGGTTTTCTTTTTGGCCACCTCTTTAGCCAAACAGGCGGACTCCTTGGCCTCTCTTTCAACCCTTTCTTTTCTTTTGGCCACTTCCTTGGCCTCCTTCTCGGCCTTCTCCTTGGCCTCTTTTTCGGCTTTCTCTTTAGCCTCCTCCTCCACCTTGTGTTTGGCCTCCTCCTCCGCCTTTCGCTTGGCCTCCTCCTTGGCCTTCCGCTTGGCCTCCTCGGCCCTCCGTTCCTCCTCGGCCTTCCTTTTCTTGTCAGCTTGGACCTTTTCGAGCTTCTCCGAAGTCACTTGCATCTGCTCCAGCAGAACGGCTTCGTCATCAAGGTTGGGGGTGTTGGGTGACGACATGGTTGGGGAACTGCTATGGAAAAGGGTCCTCCCTTTATACCTTTTTCAATGCCTAATCACATAATCTTCCCACGGTAACCTCTGCCGTCATTAAGCGCCAGGACCTAGAGGCTCGGTCCTAACAGGGGGGCACTGTTATATCCACGATATAACTCCAACATCCCAGACATCCGATATAGGGCGCTATGAAAGAACCCTACTCCGAACCAAGTCTGAGCCTACATTTCCACCTCCGAGTCCAACTAGCATCATTAACCTCGGACCTTGGACATCTTCCTTTTTTGTCGAACAATAGTCTTATTGTAACACCAATGTATATTTCTCTTGTACTCTGTTTTTGTTCATCTTATTGTTCTCTTGATCATTCCTGATTAGTTACAATAAGGATCGTATGTATAAATACCTGTACTATACCTTAGTTCGAATATCGACTTGTATTCCTACTCACTCTTGAACTCTGAAAAATTATCTTCTCCGAACCTCCGAAATAAAGGACTGACGATCGAGGAGGGCGCAACATTAAAGTTGAAGCCAAGTACTTATGACTCCGAACACACGACTTGGACCAACTTATGTCAGCTCAGACCTGACGCGAACTCGGACCCTAACAGTAAGGATGGCTACACAGGTGCATTTCCCAGTGGGTTGCATGGTGTTTGGAGGCCTAAGTGGGTGGAGATAGGCATCCATATGCTTATATACTTTGGTTAATTGTAGGTTGTGTGAATCTATGAGTGTCAATTGGGCTGTGGAAATGAGGTTGCAGCTTTGGTGCAGGGCATCAAGAGAGATTGTCACTGTTTTAGCAGTGTTGGTCTTAGGGAGAGTGATTCCATATATCAGAGTACTAAGTTGTTCAAGTATGGTAGGGTAGCTAATGATGCTACAGTAGGCTGTCCTGGGAGTTCAGCGGGCAGCCGCGGTGGTGGTTGGACCGTGGGAGCCATCCGCGCTTAGCGTGGCAGGCAAGCACCGCCAACCACTGCACGGTCTAGGCCCAACCCCTAATTTCCTAACTTCAGCCTTGCAGATCCTTATCCTCAGTTGTTATCCACCAGGACAACCTTCCCTCTCGTGTAAGTACTTTCAGACCACTTTCGATTGGCAGTGCTCATACCCTTCGTTTTAGGAAGAACAAACCATCGTCATGGAACAATTAGAACACGACATCTCACATTTAACCCTAGAAGTGCGCCTTATTATAGTAGGCTACATCAAGTCATTAATATCTCCTGTATAATTTATTTTCAGAGTGGCCAGACTGGTGATAGTGTCTCTATGGAAAACGAACTTGAAACATCACAACCAGAAAAAGTTGCTAACTCCTCACTGGCAACGTCAACTGAGACCACTGCCACATTTATCCTCAATCGCGCCAATACCGCATGGACACAGTTTACGCAGTCGAATAGTCCGGAACATCTAGACGAAGCCATTTCAATTTATCGGCAGGCACTACAGCTACAAGCTGCTATCAACCCTGAGCGATTTTATTCTCTCAACAACCTTGCATGCATCTTGCAGGTACGATTCATGAAATCCAGTCAACCCGAGGACCTAGAAGAGGTTGTTCGATTGCTCCAAGAAGCCCTTGAGTTGCTGCCACCATCCCATCCTCAAAAATCTTTGTCTCTTTTCAACCTCGGCATGGGCCTATATAGGCGATTCATGCAATGTGGCAGACGGGATGACCTGGAGATGGCCATCGACAAGCACCGACAAGCACTTGAGCTGCGACCTTTATCCCATTCGGAGAGACATTTATCTCTCGACAACCTTGCCTCCAGCTTATCAACACAATTTGAACAGCTGGGACGACGCGAGGATCTAGAGGAGGCCATTTCTTTATATGAACAGGGACTAGAACTGCAACCTAAAACCCATCCTAATAGATCTTTGTCCCTCAGCAACTTCGCCTGTGCCCTATCGAACCGATATAAATATGCCAGTCAACGCGAGGACTTGGAAAAATGTACTCTTCTCCTGCGAGAGGCACTTGAACTAAGACCTCCATCTCATCCTGATCGAGCTTGGGTCCTCGACAACCTCGCCTCCAACTTATTGACACAATGTGAGCAATTGGGTCAACACGAAGATCTGGAAGAGGCCATTTCTTTGTATCAAGAAGCATGTGAGCTGCGACCCCTCGGCAATGGGCATCGCTCCACTTCCCTCAGCAATCTCGCTTCAGCCCTACGGACACGGTTTTTGAAATCAGGTCTCTCAGAAGATCTGGAGAAGGCAATTGTATGCCTCCGAGAGTCACTTGATCTGCGACCTGAGCCTCATCCAGATAGACATATGTCCCTCACTAACCTTGCCTACGCTCTAATGACACAATTTGAACAGTCAGGTCGCCATCAGGAATTGGACGAGGCGATTACTTTGAACCGAGAATCTGTTAAGCTGCAACCTCCATCTCATGTTGAGCGTGCCTCTTCCCTGGACAGCCTGGCCTATGCTCTGAGGACTCGCTTTACCCAGTCATGTCAACACGAGGACTTGAACGAGGCCACTTTATTATTCCGGGAGGCACTCAAACTGCGACCCACATCCCATTATCTTCGACATATGTCCCTCAACAACCTCGCCAGCACCTTGTTGACTCGATTTGAGCAGTATGGTCAACGCGAGGACTTGGAGGAGGCGATTAATTTGCACCGACAAGCTCTGGAGGTTGTAAATGAATCAAATTCTGAACGGCCTATGCTTCTCAACAATTTCGCTACGGCTCTCTGTGCACGATTCAAATACTCAGGTAGGCCTGAAGACCTCGGGGATGCCATTTTGTTGCACCAGCAGGTACTCGGATTGATACTTGCGTCCGATCCTCATCGATCCATGTACCTCGACAACTTCGCAAATACTCTAGAGATCCGATTTCAACTGTCAGGACTATCCCAGGACCTGGAGGAGCTCATATTATTATACCGAGAGGCAATTGAACTGCAACCCGAACCACATCCTTTGCGATCTGTCTCCATAGACAACCTTGCAGTCGCCTTGCAAACAAGATTCAATGATTTTGGTTGGCTCCAAGACCTTGAAGAAGCCATTTCTCTACACCGGCTGGCACTTAAGCTACGACCTCCTTCCCATGCTGATCGATATTTGTCCCTCAACAACCTTGCTTCCGCTTTGTTGAAGTATAATATCCAGACACGTTCAAACGAGGACCTAGAAGCAGCCATTTCACTGTACCAACAGGCGCTTGAGTTGTTACCTGCATCCCATTCTCGACGACCGATGATCGTCAATAGCCTTGCCGATGCCTTAGAAACAAGATTTGGGAGATCGAATGATCACAATGATCTGAAAAAAGCCATTTCTCTGTACCGTCAGGCACTCAAGCTGCGATCGGAATCTGATCCTGACCTACCGAGCTCGCTAACCAGCCTTGCTGTAACTCTACTAACAAAATATAACCAGTCGGGTCGGCACGAGGATTTTGAAGATGCCATTGATGTATCTTCTCAATCTATCAACGCACTTGTTACCAACCATCCGACAACTTACTTATATTACCAAAACCATGGAATTATATATTTTTCTGCCTACTCCCACACCCAGGAGTCACAATATCTTCATAAAGCCATGGATTCTTACCGAACCGCAGTAGCTTGCAATACTGCACCTGCTTTTCGACGTTTTCGTGTAGCCAGGCATTGGGCACGGGAAGCAGACTCTATTCACGACTCAGCATTGGATGCTTATCGTGCTGCAATCCAACTTCTCCCTCGCCTCGCCATGCTTGGGCTCGATTTGACGTCACGTCAGCAGGCACTACTCACCCGTACTGATGGTTTGGCTCGTGATGCAGCATCGTGTGCTATTCGAGCAGGCCAGTTTAGCCATGCGGTTGAGCTGCTCGAACAAGGGCGTGCAGTATTCTGGTCACAGGCATTACAACTTCGTACACCGATGAATGACCTTCGGGATGTGGCACCGGATCTTGAAGCAAAATTGAGGCGTATTTCTCGCCCTTGAACGGGGTTCGTTTCGGAATACCTCAAAGAGTCTTGATACCCGTGCAGTAGTTTCCATGGAACAACAGGCAGCTCACTATCGTCGTCTCAATGACGAGTGGCTAGAGACGCTTCAGGAAGTGCGGCGACTAGAAGGCTTTCAGGATTTCTTGCAACCCCTCAGAACAACTACGTTACTGGGTGCTGCGATAGAAACACCCGTGGTGATCGTCAATGCGAGTAGCACTGGTTGCGATGCATTAATATTAACTTCTACTGGTGTCCAGCATGTCCCCTTTACTGATTTGACTTTGGATATTGTCACTCGGCTCGTTGAATTGATACAAAGTACCACGTCTCCAGAAAGTAGGGATGGTCTCTTCCCGACTCGGATCGAGCACACATGCAGAGCATCGTTCAGGAGATGCCAGCGATGTTTGACACCCCGGAGCCGTTTAAGCAGGCATTGGAGAGGGGAGGAATCACACGAGCTCCGTGGACTGATCTCAAATTTCAATATGTTTTGGATATCCTGTGGAAGTCGGTGGTTGAACCTGTCATTCGCCAGCTGGGTTTGAAGGTTAAATTGTTTTTACCATGATACAACTACAACTGAAACTCGCTGTTGTTTCCAGAAATCTGAGCTACCATCCCACTTGCGGTGGTGTCCTACAGGCCCGTTCACTTTCCTTCCATTACATGCAGCGGGGATGTACAATGTCGACAATCCCGAGTGCCTTTCTGATTATGTGGTTTCATCCTATACACCAACTATCACTACTCTTCTCCGGGATACACCGCCTCCTCCCACTCCGAGAAAGATGGTCGTAGTGATTCAACCTGAACTTCGATATACCGCTGAGGAGCTGCAGCGAATTGAGGCACATGCAGAACTCATAAAGGCGCAAGTTCCAGGCATGGAGTTTGTTAAACTTAGTGTCTGGATCTGTGGAAGAGGTCACTACTCATCTTTCAACCACAAGCATCGCCCATTTCGCATGCCACGGGACACAGGATGCAAAGAACCCGCTCGAAAGTGCTTTGCTTCTTAAAGACAGCCATCGTCTGATGGTCCATCAAATCATGCAGCAGTCCAGTCCGAATGCAATGTTGGCATTCCTCGCCACGTGTCAGACTGCAACAGGTGATAAGACCGTTCCCGACGAGGTGATACATCTTGGTTCAACGCTATTATTTGCTGGTTTTCCAGGAGTCGTGGCCACCATGTGGTAAGTGGATAAGGCTGGCTTCAGACACTGTGTCTGATCACCTGCGGCTTTTACAGGAATATATTAGATGTGGATGGCCCGACAGTTGCTGATACATTCTACGAATACCTCTTTCAAAACACTAGCACAGACATGGAAAACACTTCCTGGTCCGACACTAGTCAAATAATTCCTGATTTTACAGATTACTTATCTGAGCTCTAGCACCTATTCCTTGCAATTTGAACTAAGCTCAGCAAACATCCATACAGGAAAGAACTGCCATCTAGATATTATACCATTTGCTGTTATTTAACACATAGTGTAATAGTCTATGATAGTCAAGCTGATAAAATCCATCAATCTTATAAGGTTATACATTTATTATAACAAGTTGAGTACCAGACATATTAAATGCCTATTTTAACTGCAAAACCACTTTCATGCTGACATCCAGTCATTTATCAACTTTTACAGCCTAATCTTCTTCTAATACAATCTTGTTTAAGCCATGAGTGGCTTAGACTATACAGTAAGCAACAAAACCATTTGCATGTTTGGAAGTGTTGGATTATATATCTAACAGGAAATTCCATTTAATTTTTAAAATCATCAAAATATTATAACAAAGGTTCGAGGATCATAGTTATCTTAAATACCAATAATCCAGCAAATCAATGTGGAACTTCCTGAGATATGAATATTTCATATCCAAGGTCTTTTTCAAATGGTTTTGTTGCTGAGAGTTAATGAGTGAAAAAAAAAAAAAAAAAAAAAAAAAAAAAAAAAAAAAAAACCAAGATTGGAGGCTTTTAATGATGTATTGGCTCATGTCATATGACTACAAATCATTAGGGAATAGTCTTGAACAAGTTGTTCTACAGTATAGTAGACTTCCTTGATACAGATTTCACTCAAGCTCAATTTTAGCTCAAAATTTTGTAGATTAAATTAAAAAATAAAATATTACAGCTAAGAAGTGTCTTGAGAACATTTTTGCTCTATATTATGGGGGCAAAAAAGCTTTTGTTATGACAGAGTAAATTATTTTGTGGAACAGGTCAAAATGTCACAGGTATAGATCCTTGATACAAGTGTGACACCTAATTCTCTGTGCATGGAATTTGCAGCCCATTGTGATTAGTCATCCATTTCTTGGCATTATTAGCATTCCACATGTCATGCTTTGGTAGCCCCAATAGCTTTGTGGTCAGATTAAGGTCAATTTAGGTCAAATCCCACTCAAAGCTTTTTTAATTAGCAATAGGAGATGCATAACTTCTCTAATGTGAACACTTTATGACAAAATCTCTCAGAAAAATTGAGCAATCACTGATTTAAGATTGTATGTTATCAAAATTGAGAAATTTTAGAAGAAAATAAATCCCTCTTGAATGCAATTCTTCTCCCTCCCTTATGTGGTTTGGCCTAAATCTTACTTATATATAGTTGATTCTTTGTGAAAAACCCTGTATCACTGGAATCAGAATAGACCTTGGAAAATTAATTTGTATCAATGAGGTAACCTGTATCAAGGAAGTCTACTATACTGTATAGATTACTTGATTCTGAGAGTGAGACAGAAAATGGGAAAATGGGATAGAGATTTTTTGTGATTATTATTATTCTAATACCTGTTTTTATTATATAGTAAATCTATCTACATATGTCCCTTCCCAGAGACATGTGAGAATTGACACATTGTCAAGTCCACGATACCAAGTTCCGGTTCACTGGGCAATACTGACCGACCACCCCTCACCCATATCATCCCTTACTATCACATGGTCTCAGCTCAGCACATCTGGAACATTATCTGGACCACCCTTCTTACCCCATCCCCTCTATCCCCTACTACTCTCTCATCCCCCATCCATTCCCTTACCCGTTTTCCTCAGGACACTTATTATTCCTTTATTATTCAGTCGCGGCCCTATTGTTTTATCCATGGCCACAACCCCATTGTTTTATAGTCGAGTACTCCCTATTGTCCTATCCTTGGTGTTAAATCCGCATGTCGGTGCTTAGCTAGAGGTTTCCGGAAGGGTTTCTGGAGGGTTCCAAATGGTTTCCAAAAGGGGGGGTTCATACTCCGGGGATGGAGAGACTAAGGGTCGTAGACTCAGATTGGAATTGGAATGGGGATGGGAGTCAGGAAGCGCCGGGGGTCTTAAGACTGTTCGCGGTATAGGGTGGTACGAGTGGTTCGAGGTTACAGGGACTTGGCTTCAACTTATGTGTTGCACCCTCCTCGATCGTCTGTCCCTAATTTTGGAGAGTCGGAAAGTTTACCAGAACTTAATAGGAAACTACGACACAGAATTAAGCCGATATTCATACTGGCAAATAGTCCAGTCGACTGGTGACTTATATACATGTATCTAGTCTTGTACTATCTTTTACCGAGTAAAGACAAGGGGGGGAAGAGAGTACAAGGGGCAATATAAAACAAAGAACAAAGGAGTGAGGTATGCGGTGATCCTGCACGTCATCTATCAAAGGAGCAGAACCTTGACTTCGGAATCTTCGGAGGTTCAGAAACACGGAACCTCAGAATGATGTATTGGAAATATGGAATTTGGTTATTCAGACTTTGAGTGATCGGAAAGGTCCCGGAAATGGCGCAGGTGGTTGTGGGGTTTAATGTGGGTTTATTGGCGGCATGGGCCATAACACTTGGCCACATTCCTATTATTCTATTTCTATTGTCCCATCCCCGTTTACATTCCTTCATTCTAATTTTACTCATTGTGGACAATACTCCCACATGCTCTGCATACCTTATTGTCCCACATTTCTTATTCTTGGGCCAACATCCCCAGCACTCTCCCAAGTTCCTCTTCTGTCCCAAATTGGTAGCACGCATGGAGAGTAGGGCACAATGCACGAGCATGTTGAAGCCAAAGCTACTACTACCGGCCTGCAGGACTTGACCGATTCCCACTTGCACCTTCAGCATTACCAAACCCTGACAGTATACCCAGAATCTAACTACTTCCTGTGCCATCATTCCTTACGAATATGCTCCCACAAGAAACCTCTTTAATGATCTTTCTATCTTCTTACTTGGTACTGGGGTCCTTGGTAACCCCTTCTAACTGCCTACTCAATTCAGGATCTGCTCATAGCTTCATCGGATCATCCTATTCTTGGATATATAATATTCCAAGTGCCTCTACTAACCAATTCTCTTCAAATTCCTTAACGATACTACCAATTTGGTCATTATTGAATCTCTAGAATTGCCTACTAGGTGTCTGTCAAGACAACCCCACACTCCAGTATTCTGACCAAGTATCAGTATAGATTCCAAAACCATCCACTTCAAGATATTTTCAGTTTTTTTCCTGCCAACCTTGCAGCAAAGCCCCATCCTCAGCAACCTAACTCTGCATGCTTGATCAATCAGCATCCACTTATAGTTTATTTGAAAATTTCCTTTTATTTTATTCTCTCTTAGAATCTTCTTGATCTAGTACTGCTAATTCGGTTATTACTAAATATATGGACATGTCCACTAGATTTTCCATCAGGACAACTTCAGTCCACCTTGTTAGAACCAGGGACTAATGAGTCATTCTATATATATTTTCTACACTAAAACCAGATTATCTTCCCCAACCATCACCCAATCAAGGTGCAGCTTCACAGCAAAGTTCCATATACTATGAGGAACATTTACAAATATTTTTGTAGTTTTAGGAGCGGTTTTTACTCCTGTCAAGCCCACGATACTATACTCTGATTTACTCGGTAGTACCGACCGACCGACCCTTACCTATATCATCCCTCACCAGTGTGTGGCCTCGGCTCGGTACATTTGGTTCATCATTTGGTTCATTATCCCTATCCCACCCTCTTATTCTTTATTATTCATCCACTCCCTGTCCTTTCCCTTTCCTGTTTACCCTCGGGACACTCACTATTTGTTGTCACTTGGCAGTGGCCCTATTGTTTTATATTCAGCCACTCTCTATTGTTCTAGTTTCACTCACTCTTTTGTTCTCAGTCATATTTCATTGTTCTATTATCATCCACATTCCTTGTTCTATTCTTAATCATCGTGGACAATACCTCCACATGATTCTTCATACCTTATTGTTTTCCATTCCTTGTGCCACTCTGTTCCACATCTCACTTATTAGCCTATATAAGTAGCCAATGTATGTAGATGGTTCTTTGTTCTGGAAATCAACTAGGTTTACGCCTTCTTGTCCTCCCCTCTCCTGTCTAAAGTCCTTTACCTGGGCTGACACTCTCAGCACCCTCCTGGGTATCCCTCCATCCCAAATTGGTGGCATGCATGGGAAGTAGGGCACAATGCACGAGCACGTTGAAGCCATGCCACTACTTCTGGCCTGCAGGACTTGGCCATTACCTGGTCCGACCTTTCGGCATTCCTGGAGCCTGACAACTCCACACTGTCTACCCAGCTCCATACCTAGACCCAAGGGCCGGCTCACCTCATTTGGACATGTTGGGAAGGGGATATACTGGCATGTGGTTTCTTATTCAATCTATTTCTCATTCTATTCTATTTTCATATTCCCCCCTGTGAAGTTTTCACACATATTGTTTCCACTGCATATATGTGGGTGTACCACATGTACGGCCACATTGGGCTGGCTTCTAACTTCACTCCATGAAGTTTTCATTTATAAATAAGTTGCCTATTTTATATATAACACTAGCAACTTTTAGTAGTACAACAAGCAATTATAACTGTATCTTTGCCCTCCATCACACTAGCCATTAGGCTACACTTGAATATCCTTGCCTCATGCTGAACCAAAGGTTAAGCGCTGAGTGCATACTTTCCTATTTGGGACTAGGACACCAGCTACTCATTGTACAACAAGGCTGGGTCACAGTTGTGTTTCCATCACTATAATAATATTATACATCACTACATATTATATTTACTTTGTGGGGGAACCACAAATCTATAAACAGGAACTTTGGCACCCAGACCGGATTCCCAGATCAGCACCTAAGTGGAGAGTAAACCTGGGACTCAGCTCCCAGTAGAATTGCTATAGGGAAATATATTTCCTATAGATAAATATATCTAAAATCATAGGAAATTACAGGGAATTATTCCCCTCATTATCCAACTGACTCTCCAATATTAGAGCATGGGAAAACCCCAGGAAACCCTATCTGCCACACCCAACTACACACCTATCCATCTGTCATGTCACTAGATCCATCGGTTGGCAATATTCAGTCACAACTTGCTCACCTACTATAATCCATTGATTAACAGTGTATTGGGCAGTATTGCATTCCATCATGCCACTAACATTTTTAGGTGCATCCCGATGGCCTTGGTCCAGTTGACACCTGCTACTGCTCCAACAGCCTCAACCAGGATTCTTTTCCATCACTAGAAGCTCTGCCAATAGCCCTAGTCAATGCAACTGCCTTTGTGCATACTTGTATACCAGAATGGCTGGCAAGCTTTTTAGTTGTGACCTCTTGGTTAGTGGCACCATTTGGCATGTTCAGCCAAGGTCCTTTCCATCCATCCCCATCTGTTTTCACTTCATCTGTTCCAAATATTCACATTATATGCTCTCATGTTATGGCCCGTACTCTCAATAAACCCATACCAGCCCCCACAACCACCCACACCTTTTCCGGGACTTTTCCGATCGCTCAAAGACCGATTAACTGATTTCCGGATGTCCGACATACATTCCGAGGTTCCGTGATCCCGAACCTCCGAAGACTCTGAAGTCAAGGTTCCGTTACCTTGATAACCGATGCGCAGGACCATCGCGTACCTCACTCCCTTGTTCTCTCCTTTATATTGACCCCTTGTACTCTCCTTCTCCTTGTTTTATGACCGGCAAAGATAGTACAAGGATAGTCACATGTATATAGTCTGCCAGTCGACTGGACTGTCCGCTAGTACGAATATCGACTTAGTCTACCCTCTAGTTTCCGATTCATTTCCGGTAAACTCCCGTCTCCTTTCTGAAATTAGGGACAGACGATCGAGGAGGGCGCAACACACAAGTTGAAGCCAAGTCCCTTCGACCTCGAACACCTCAGCGACCGGATTGAACCATTCCGCGACCTACCCTGAGTTCCCGGCGCCTCCGCTCCCCATCCATAGTCCGTCCGATTTCCGTCTCGGTCCTCGGCCCCGTTACGGACCTCCGCACTAACCCGGAAACCCCCTTCGGGAGTGCTAGCTAAGCGCCTGACACGTGGACTTAACATCTCACCACTCCTTTCTGTTCCCTTCAGCTAG
>QLPI01008172.1:0-19499 GCA_003314275.1 Chroogomphus rutilus | reverse complement strand
AACGAATAAAATTAGAATGAAGGGATGCAAAATGGGGATAAAACAATAAGGGATAAGATAATGGAAACATGGCCAGGATAGGACAATAGGGAGTGGTCGTCTATAAAACAATGGGGTTGTGGCCGAGGATAATACAAGGACAAGAAGTCCTGAGGGGAGACGGACCAAAGGGTGAAGACCAAGCGTTGTGGATGGTGGACGTGCCGAGCCGAGACCGGCGTACCAAGTGTTATGCATGCGGCGTGGACACTTGGTCATGGATATAGGATGGTTGCTTGGTTGGCACTGCTGAATAAACGGGTCTCGGTATGTGTACTTGACAAAACCTTAGCTTTTGCTAACAAAGTGGAAAGTGGCAGGCTACCCCTTTAAAAACTAAAGTCAGATAGAAATTAGAAAAGTAGAAATAAACCTAAACCAGTCTAGAACTAATAGTTTAACATCCTTAAACTATTAATTCTATATGTAACGAATGAGACACCTGACAAGACCCTCCTTAAATATTCTCTTTGGACAAACAACCCAGATCAGAATCAATAAAGACATTTTGCACGGCTACGTGAGATTTCATTAAATCTTTATTGCAATAGTCTTGTAATAACAGATTACGTGAATCTCCAGAGTATAATTTCTCAATTGGGTTCTCTGTAAAAATAGCCCGTGCAGGTGTATTTTGATGAGATTATGAGCAAATATACAGTAGGATTGAGAACTTCTTTAGCAGTCTAAGTAATTTATCTCCTCAGTGTAGTCAACCACTTATATATATTCAGAAAATATACCTAAGTAATTTATCTTACAAAAGAAATAAAAGAGAAATTAGCCCTGAGGCTCTGTACATAATATTATACAACTCACCTCCTCAGTGTAGTCAACCACTGAGGAGGGAAGCATACGCGGGTTGTGTTTCACCCACATATACCCTGTAACCGGCCCTTGACCCTATCCAAGGTTTGAGCCAAGTTACCGGTCCCTATCCAGGGAGCCGGCCACGCGTGTCGCGTCGTGCATGGACAAGCGCCCGTAAGTAGTGTATAAGTAGTAATACAATAGCTTCTTCAATTTTGAGGATAAAAATACAGAAATAATATCAAAAATTTTAGAATTAAATTGCGCACAATATGATACCAAAATCGATACAAAAATAGAATATTGTCAGGAGTCGGATACTGACGGACTTTGGTACTGCCGAGGGGTGTTGTCGAAAGGTTGGGCGGACTATGGCCAAGTCCTGCAGGCCAAGAGTAGTGGTGTTGGCTTCAATGTACTCGTGCGTTGCGCCCTACTGGCCGTGCATGCCACTGTATTTGCAACAGACAGATACTCAGGGGGATGCTGAAGATGCCGGCCCGAGTCGAGGACTTTAACAGAGGAGAAGAAGGTAGAAGGGCCTAAGCCTAGTCGATACCCAGAATGAGGAAGTATGTACATCCATGTCCTACTTATATAGGTTAAGAAGCGACATGTGGAATAAAGAATGTGGGACAACAAGGTATGCAAAGCATGTGGTTATTGTCTGCAACGAGTAAAATTAGAATAAGAGATGTAGGGTGGAAATAGAACAATAAAGGACAGAATAATAGGACGTGCCCTAGCACAATAGGAAATGCCCGATTGTAAAAACAAGGCCATAACCGAAGATAACACAAGGGCAGGAAGTTCCGAGGTGAGGCGGACCGAGGAGTGAGGAGTAGGCGTAGGAATGAGGGGTGTGACCGATATGTGCGTCTGGCCGAGGACAACTCATTGAATGGTTCGTACTTGGTTACTAATGGAGTATTTTAGTCGGTATTGCCGAGTTATCGGGTCCTCAGTACGTGTACTTGACAAATATATTGAGTTTGTCTTCTCAGGGGTGAGATGCATATATGCACCCTACATGCCCCCTCAAGCTCAATATATACCGAGTTTTTCGGTGAGAATCTTCACTCTGGGTCCTGGTAAACCCTTTGTGAGGATGTCTGCGAGCATTTGATCGGTTGGGAGGTATTCGATTGAAATCTTCTTCCCCTCAATCGTATCTCGTATAAAATAGAGTCGTATATCGAAGTGTTTGGTTCTTGAGTGTTGCTAATTACCGTAGGCTATTGTAATAGCTGATTAGTTGTCAGCATATATTTTAATAGGATTTTTAATTGGTTGGAAAACTTCAGTTATGAAGTTCTTGAGCCAAATGGCTTCTTTTGTCGCATGAGTCATTACAATAAATTCTGCTTCGGTAGATGAGAGTGCCACAATCGTCTGCTTCTGGCAGCTCCATGAGATGCTCCCAGAGTCAATTTGAAAGATGTAGGCCGATATAGAATGTCTGTGATCTTGTGAGGCCCAGTCGGCATAAGAATATCCTATTATTCCGTCTCGACTCTTCCCCAAGACTAACTTCTTTTCTTTTGTGCCTTTTAAATACTTAAATACTCTCTTTACTGCATTCCAATGAGCAATCCCTGGGTTTTTTAGAAACTGCGATAATAATGAAACAGCGAATGAAATATCTGGACGGGTAGCCACTGCTGCCCACATGAGTGAACCAATCGCCTGATAGTAGGGAATTTTTTCCATGTTCTTCTTTTCAGCTTCAGTAGTCAGGCATTGTTCTTTAGATAGTTTACAAGTAGGATGTAATGGAGTCGTATGCGTTTTTGCATCTTGTAGATTAAAATGGTCGAGTATCTTGTCAATATATGCTTCTTGGGAGTGTTGTGACGAACGGTGGAGGGAATGGGGAGAAGGGAGTGAGGGATGAGAAAAGGACAAAAATATATTTGAGTACAGATCTGATTGTATAACAAGGAAGAATAGTGTAAAATAGCATACAGAACAAGTATTAGTGGGCATGCAGTGGAAAGTAGTATAGTACACGGACTTACTAGTAGTTACCGTGCGAGAGACACAAACCGGCGGCGACTTAGATGCTAAGCGCCCAGATGATCAGGAGATGTAGGGGCCAGAAGAGCCAAAATGTATGAAATATGGAAGGAAACAAAGGGAAAACAGATAGGAGGAGACAGAAGGAACATAGGGGAAGAGACTCACGTGCCAAGGAACAAGAATTGAAGAAACCGGGGCGCATATATGCAGTCACTGAGGACAGATGACTGAGAAACAGGAGAATGAGACACGAGACATGACTCAGAGAGGCGATAACTGTTGCAGACAAGAAGGGAACAAAGGGAGAAGTAGTTCTATTCAAATGGCACCACTGACAGGTGCCATATCTCTATGAAGATCCCATCGGGGCAGCCCACAGTGGGCCGACCCTGCATATGCTCCACAGAATCCGTTAATTACGGATCATATTTTAGTTAGAGGATTTCCTTGTATAAAGAGAAAGTAACTAGGACGAATAATACTAGTCTATCATACCGAAAAACCCCCTACACTTATATTTGATATCTACTCGACGCACTCACATGACATCAAGCCGCATTGGGCCAAACCACCTCTCATCGTCATTCAAGGCTACAGACCCAGCGGGGATAGTTGTATAGGTGCTACATACCACACTCACACCTTTATTGATCTATTTTGTTGTTGTGGATCACCCACAATCAACCCACATGACCTACAGTCATATCGCCGCCAGCTCCTCGGACCAGTGCTTACATACGATCGACCCGCCATGCACCATCTGCATAAGAGCATATAATTACATAGAATATTAGCCACACATCCTGTAGCTACAATTCTTTGTACCATAGTAGCTAGTCCATCTACCAACCAATATTCCCCATCACAGTATTTAAGAGGGAGATGTAGGGTGCAAATCTGCATCTCACCCCTGAGAGACCAATCTCAATATATTGTAATTATATATCGATTTCAGTATCATTCTGTGCGCTTTTGAATTCTGAATTTTTCTCACATTTATTTGTATTTCTACCCTCAATATTGAGGGAGTTATTCATTCTTTACTATGTACGCTACTTATGGGCGCTTACCCATGCACGACGTGACGCATGTGGCCAGCTCCCTGGATTTGGAACCGGCAGCCTGGCTTAAACCTTCGATAGGGTCAAAGGCCGGTTGCAGGGTATATGCGGGTGAAACACAACCCGCGTATGCTTCCCTCCTCAGTTGTTGACTACACTGAGGAGGTGAGTTGTATAATCTATTGTACAAGCCTTTAAGGCTAATTTCTCTTTATTCTTTTTGTAAGATAAAATAAATAGGTATATTTTCCGAATATACACTCAGTTGTTGACTACACTGAGGAGATAAAATAAATAGATTGGCTATAAATTCTTCAAACCTACTGCAATTCACTCATAATCTCATCAGGAGAAGCTGATAGTTCCGGCCGATTGATCTTGTTCGATCTTTAGATTGAGGAGCCAATGGATTTCTCCAAGGTCCTTCATCTTAAAGATAGCTTTGAGATCTTCCTTGACACCCCGCAGGATTGTATCATCCGTAGCTGTGATAGTGAGATCATCTACTGCGGCTCCAATGATGGCATAGTCATTTGCCCTGTGTCTATAGAATACAGCAGCATCTGAGGCTGATTTTGTAAATCCAATAGAATAGAGGGCATTTGATAAACACTTATACCATTCCCTGCCCGATTGTTTGAGCCCGTATATGCATTTCTTCAGCAATAATACGTTTTCATGTTGTTCCTCAAAATATCCAGACGGCTTGCGCATATAGATAGGTTCCTCGAGCAGTGCATTTAGGTATGCAACATCTACGTCCAATTGATGTATAGGCCAATAGTTTCTAGCCGCTATTGCACATATAGTGCATAATGATGTCATACGAATGACTGGTGCATATGTCTCGTCGTAATCGACTCCAAAAGTTTGTGTGAAGCCTTGAGAAATCAGTCTTGATTTTGCACAAACTACATCACCCTTCCGATTGTGTTTCATAACATGGGTCCATTTACTACCGACTATATTCACACCCGGAGGGGGTTTAGTAAGTTCCCAGGTGTTTTTGTCGATTTGTGATCGGATCTCAGCATCCATGGCTGTCTTCCACGTAGAATTGTTAAGGGCTTCATTAGTCGTCATAGGTAATTGCAAATCATTTGATAGATAAGCAAAATCATCTTCTTTGGCATTTATAGGTTCGGCGCTTATTGCTAGATAGTCGCATATATCCCTCTTGCTTTCGTCCTTTTGAATATTAATAATAGGATTGTGTGCGATATCACTGAGCATACTATTCTCAATGTCTTCGCAAGCGAGGGTGGTTAAATTTGTGTGTGCAGCTTCTCCAGCTTGAGATTTATTACCAGAGCTGCTCTTTGAAGCACTTTCTTGTAATACGCATATTCTCTCACTGCTTCTGAGTGGAGGAGCTTCTTTAGGTCTGCTCATGTCTATTTGACTTGGTTGTAAATTTTCTAAATCTCTCTCTGGTATGCACTCGAATATTTCTTCAATGGGGCTCTCACCCGGCTGTAAGTCACGTGATGGTACCGGCACTTGGATAGGTGCCGGTGCGGGTGGTATTGGCTGATACTTGACGGCTTTTGGCCAAGTTATTATACGGTCATCAGTAGGTAATATAGGAGTGATTGAAGGTAATTTTGGTGCCTCAAATATAATATTTCGCTCCACAGATACCCGCTGATTATCCGGCCAATATATACAATAGCCGTCGCTTTGAGCGGAATGACCGATCCACTTAGCTTTCTTGGCTCTAGGTAGTAGTTTGTCGTCTTGTCTGATTTTAACATAGATATCCATCCCCCATTCGTGAGCATCTTGCAAATTTGGTTTTTGATGGTGAATCATCTCATAGGGTGTTTTGTCCGGTAGAGCTCGTGTATGTGTGCGATTTTTAAGGTAGTTGGCATGCTGTATGGCATATCCCCATAGGAACTTAGGAAGATTAGAATCTAGAAGCATCGCACGAGTCTTTTCGACCAATGTGTGGTTTAGGCGCTCGGCGACTCCATTCTGTTCAGGAGTGTCGTGAACAGTATATCTGTGTCGAGTGCCTTGTTTATCTAGATAATTATTGAATTCAGCACTTGTGTACTCGCCTCCTCGATCTGAGAGAAGCGTTTTAATGCGTGCATTCCTCTGCCAAAGCATCATTGCCTCATACAATTTGTATTTGGCAAAGACTTGATCTTTTGTGCTCATGAGATAGAGCACAGATTCCCTTGAGTGATCATCCATGAAGGAAACGTAGTAACACTTTTTATCGATTGTGATATGCCTCGCCGGTCCCCATACATCGGAAAATACTTTATCACCAACTTTACTCGAATGCTCACTTGATTCTTTCGGGAGCGGTTTGCGTGTAATTTTAGCTTTAATACACGCATCACAGGTGAATTCATCTCTAGCCTGTGATAACTCTAGGCCATAAACCATGCCACGATCCATCAGGCACTTAAGGGCTTTGTAAGATATATGCCCTAGCCTGCGGTGAGTCTCGATGGCGGTTAAACATAGCTTAGTGGAATGTTGAGTTGACTGGTTGTCCAAATGATATAGGCCATGTAGCTTAGGTGCCTGTAATAAGATATGGCTGGATGAATTTTTTATGGTGCATTTCTGTGATGCAAACTCTGTCTGGTTACCGGCATCATCACATCGGCCTATGGAAATAAGGGTGAAGGCGATTTTAGGAGCATATAATGTGTCTTTTAAGATCAATGCGACTGCTTTCCCTCTCACTCTAGTAATAATTTTGAGTTGACCACTTCTGTATGCATCAAAGCTGCCTTGATCGGCTGCTCGAATCGTACACGGCATAGGGAAGCTTCGATAGTTCTCTGGCATGTTCTTATGAGGCATCATGTGAGAACTAGCTCCAGTATCTAGAATAATAGTATCACCTGTTCCGTCTCTGATGAATGTGGCACAATCGTAATTGATAAATGCCATTGATCCGTCGTCATCCCTTTCGGAAGACTCATCTTCATCAGCTACATTGGCTTTAGCCTTGCCTTTCCCTTTTCCTTTTATATTTTTGAACCTAGATCTTTTCTTCTGCCTTGGCCCTTGGCCTTCTCTTCCACCGCCTTTAGCCCAACACATTTCAATTGTGTGTCCTGGCTTTTTGCAGTTGGTGCATATATGTGCCTTCTTATCTGCAGTACCCATGAAACCTTGATCCTCATGAGTGAGGGACAATGTCCTGCGCCTATCATATTGAGATTTAAGTACCCGGATTATATTGTCTGGATCCAATGGCTTTCTGACTTCTTCAAGAGAGGTCGTCAGGGCATTGATGACTGATTTGTATGAAGGTGGCAATGAGGATAATATGATATCAAGAAATTCTTCTTCAGAGATCTTAGCTCCCATGTCATTGAGTCTTGCATACAGATCTTGAGCCTTATCAAGGTGCTCTCTGAGATCATCATCTTCCGAACATTTCATATTCCGGAGTTGTCTCTGGATGCTGGTGACAACCATCTTTTGTTTCTTGGTCATTTCAGTTACAAGAGTGTCCCAGATCTCTTTTGTATTCTTTTTCTTCTCTAGCATCAAAGGGAGTGACTCTGACATGGATGCCAATATTTGGGTCTTGACGAGTCCTTCTCTAGCCAGCCACTTTTCAAGTCTCTCCTCAGCCTTCTCTACCTTGGCTTCCTCATCATCTGTGAGGACATGTGCTTTGGGAAAAGTGGGAGGATCTGGTGGTCGGTCGGCTTTGCCTTCTATATGCTTCAATAGATTTTTGGACTCGAAATAACTCATGAGTTGAGCTCTCCACAGAGACCAGTTAGATCCATCTGTAGCTAGCCTTCCCATGGTCAATGGGATTTTCTCTGTTTGGTCTGCGGGGCCCATAACCCTGATGAGATTATGAGCAAATATACAGTAGGATTGAGAACTTCTTTGGCAGTCTAAGTAATTTATCTCCTCAGTGTAGTCAACCACTTATATATATTCAGAAAATATACCTAAGTAATTTATCTTATAAAAGAAATAAAAGAGAAATTAGCCCTGAGGCTCTGTACATAATATTATACAACTCACCCTCAGTGTAGTCAACCACTGAGGAGGGAAGCATACGTGGGTTGTGTTTCACCCGCATATACCCTGTAACCGGCCCTTGACCCTATCCAAGGTTTGAGCCAAGTTACCGGTCCCTATCCAGGGAGCCGGCCACACATGTCGCGTCATGCGTGGACAAGCACCCGTAAGTAGCGTACAAGTAGTAATACAATAGCTTCCTCAATTTTGAGGATAAAGATACAGAAATAAAATCAAAAATTTTAGAATTAAATTGCGCACAATATGATGCCAAAATCGATACAAAAATAGAATATATTGAGTTTGTCTTCTCAGGGGTGAGATGCATATATGCACCCTACATATTTTGTTGTCCTCCTGCATCTTGTCAGAGAACTTGACTTGCCTTGGTTCACACCAAAGTTTTGTCACAGCTTCTTGGGTTCCAAACACACATCCATCCCTTCCTCAGCCTATCAATCGCCTCAGTCCATGCCCCTGAGCTCTCTACTCTTCAGTTTTGGTTTGGTCTGGAAAGTGGGTCCTCCCCTGACAGATACTATCTGTTAGGGGGATGCTATTGACAAGGTCACAGCGACAAGATAATCCTATATTTATGAGCTGAAAGGGGATATTCCACCTGGTGTACCAGTAATCCTCAGTTTATACAAGGTCTACTACCAAGAAATACATGTAAAGCTCACCTGGTGTAGCAGTAATCCTCAGAGATCAAGCTGAGAAGTCACCATCACACCAGTCACAACCCTATGCCCTACTCTGGCACTTATTGTGTAACTAAGAACACGAAATAAAGATCATGTAAATGGGAGAAGATTGACCAAACCCTGACATCACCCCCCTCTCAATGCATGGCATCTTGACATGGGCCTTGGATGATAGGTTCAGTGGAAACATCCCATGAGATACCCCCTCATTCCATCCTATAAAGAGGAGTGGGGAAATTCCCTACTCAGTTAGACCCTCTCTTTATTATACAGAGGGAGAGTGAATCGGTAGGCATGTCAAATGAGGTTGAAGGTCTGGAACAGTGCTTCCTGTGTATCCTCTCCTGCTTCATTATGAGACGCTCCTCCTGTGAACCCTTCGAATGTGCATGGAAGCATGACAGGGTTACCAAGGATAATATAATAGGGTCTCCTAGATTGTAGGACTGGTGAGCAGCATGCCTCTTCCGCCAAGGAAGGGATAGAGTGGGTTTAGGTTGGTAGGGAGGTCGAGCTGTTTTTCAACCCTCTCAAGGTCCTCTGTGTCGATGGACCAGTGTGATGAAAGTGGGGTAGTGATAGGCTGGAGAGGGATGAGGTTTGGTTGGCTGGACATGGTAACATGTTGGAGGTGGTAGTTATAGGGTTGGAAAGGATGGATAGGAATGAAAGGGGTTTATATGAGTGTCAATGGAATGAAATGAAAATGTAAACAAAGTATAAATGGAATGAATCAATGTCAGGTGGGACATCACTTAGTTTTTTTGGGGGGGACCAGTGGATGTCATGTGTTGGACCCTCCCTTGTGTCCAATCAAAGAGATGCTGTTTTGGGACCTCAGTAAAGTTCTCTAGGGTTCAAAAGGGGAGGGGCCCATATAGGGTGTCTGAGATATGCTGCAGAGCTTCTGGGTTTTGCTGATGAAATTCTGTTACAAGGTGCCTGGCTCCTGAGACATCCCTAGCAGGTAGCCAGAGGTCATCCGCTGCCCCATAACCCTTCCAGTGTACCAAATACTCCAGTCATCCTCTGTGAACTCTGCTATCTAAAATCCTTTCAACCTCATACTCTGGAACCCCATCTCAGATAATGGGAAGAGGTGGAGGTTGAATATGCCATTCAGGGATGGGATCCTCCTTATAGGGGTGTAGGAGGTTGATGGAGAAGTCTGGATAGGTATGGCTAAAGTAATGAGGGAGCTGGAGGCCATAGGCATTCCATGAGACAACCTTGTTCACCATGTATGCCATGTATGGACCCAATCATTTGTGATCTAGTTTCTTCATTGGGCAAGTTGTTGTGATATTTTGTGCATTTAGCCTGACTTTATCACCGATCTTGTATGAGGGGGCAGCCTGTCGATGTAAATCATAGAATCGTGCCATATCATCTGCAGCCTTTGCCAGAGGAGAGTGAGCTTCATCTGTAGCTGATTCTATACATGTGGTAAACTCCTCCAATGCTTCTAATTGAGTTTCTCGAGTTGGCTCTAGTCCAAGTCTGGGATGTTGGCCATTGTCAAGCATGAAGGGTGTGGTCTGCATTGCAGAGTGAATTTGATTGTTGTATGCAAACTCAGCAAGGGAGATCCATTCTAGCCAATCATCCTGATATTGATTACCAAAGTGTCAGAGGTATTGCTCAATTTCCTGGTTAACTCATTCTGTTTGGCCATCAGACTGAGGGTGATAGGTGTAGAAGCAGCAACCCGAATGCCTAAGAGTTTATTTAACTCTCGCATGAATTGAAAGACAAATTGGGTGCCTTGGTCACTGATAATTTCTCTGGGTAAGCCATAGAGTTTCCATATGTGGTCACTGAATAGTCGGGCAACCCCTACTGAGTTTACATCAGATGTGGTAGGAATTACATGTGCATGCTTTGAAAGACAGTCTACAACCACCAGGAGAGCATTGTAGCCCTGACTGGTGGGCAGCTCAGTGATTAGGTCAACAGTAATAACCTGCCATCTGCGATCTGGAATATTATTGGGGAGGAGCTTGCCCATAGGGAGGATAGGAAAGGTTTTGGTCCTATTACAGGGATCACAGGATTTAATGTACTTGGCAATGTATCACCAATAGTTCCTTGATACAAGTTCAGTTGTCTTCCAATTACCTGGATGTCCAGCGAGGCTTGTATCATGGTGTGCTTTGACAATCTCATATCACAGCTTTGAGTCCAGAGGGACATATACCTTGCCATGGTAGAGGACAAGGCCATTTTCTTCTGCCCATTCTTCTCCTTGGAGGTTTCCTGAAGATCCCAGTTCTTTGAGTGCCTTTACAACCTTTTCATCTTGGTCTACACAGTCCCTAACTCTTTCCAGGAACTTATTAGCTTCTCCAGGAACTAGCTGTGCACCTGTTACAACATGTTTGGCTGTAATAAAACTTGGTTCTGATTATCTTCCTCCCCCCACTTATGATCTACCTATCTTGAGGGTGCATCAGGTTTAGTTGAATGCCGACCAGGACAATAGATCAGTTCAAAGTCAAAGCAAGAGAGGTAGAGTGACCAGTGAGCTTGGTGGCGAATGAGATTCTGTGCAGAATGGAAGTAGGTGAGGTTTTGATAATCATTCAGGATCTCAATTTTGTACTTGGTTCCCTCTAGGATGTGATGCCATTCTTCTAGACCACAGATGACAGAAAGTAGCTCCTTGTCATGGATTGTATAGTTGTGTTCTGTATCTGAAAGACTTTTTGAGACAAAGCCAACAGGTCTCCATTTTCCATCATCACAGAGCTGAGATAGTACAACACCAGTCACATATGCTGAGGCATCAGTTTCTAGGCGGAAGTGCTTGATTTGATCTGGGAGGACAAGGATGGGGGTCGAGGTGATAAGACATTTGAGTTCATCAAAGGCAGCTTGTTCAGGTTTATCTGGAGTCTAGGACCACTGCACATCTGCTTTGGTCATGTTGTTCAGTGGTTTTGCAATGTGAGAGAAGCCATCCACAAATTGGCGGTAGAAGTTAATAAAACCAAGGAAGGATCTCACTTCAGTGACATTGCAAGGAATTGGCCAGTCTCGGACTCCTGCTACCTTTACTGGGTCCATGGCTATCTTTCCTGCATAGAGGATGAGTCCAAGATACTCCACTTCCAGTTGTTCGAAGACACATTTCTCTGGCTTCAGATACAGATTGTTTGAACAAAGGGTCTCGAGGATTTGTCATACTACCTTCCAATGAGCTTCGAGGGACTCAGTGAAGATGAGTATGTCATCAATGAATACTACCACAACCCCTTCATTGATGAGTTCCTTGAAGATTTCATTCATCATTATTTGAAAGGTGGCCGGGCTGTTTGTGAGTCCAAAGAACATCACTAGGGGTTCATACAGGCCTCGATTTGTCCTGAATGCTGCCTTCCATTCATCCCCTTCCTTTATGTGCACATTGTCATATCCCCAATGAACATCCAGCTTGGTGAAGTATTTGGCTCTAGCAGCAGAAACCTTGTTTATGATGTCTGGTACAAGGGGTAGGGGGTAGGCATTCTTGATTGTTATTTCATTGAGTTTCCAATAATCTTGCACAAAGCAGAGTCCACTGTCTTTCTTTTTGAAAAAGAACACTGGAGAAGCCATAGGTGATTTTGAGGGACGAATACAATGACTCTTCAAGTTTTCTTCAAGAAAGGCATCTAGTTCCCTCTGTTCATTGGGAGACATTGGATAGACCTTCGTGCTGAAGGACTTGGCACCTGGGATTAGCTCAATTGCATGGTCCCATGGCTTACGAGGAGGAAGCTTGTCAAAGGATTCCTTCAAAAAGACATCCTTAAATTCCTGATAAGGCTTGGGAACGAGTTCTTAAAATGATTTGATGTGTGTTAGCTCAGATGCCTTTTGGGCAAGCTGTTGTGACACAGTTGAGCCTGCTCCAATTTCCTTGTGGTTGTCCTCAACAAAGACCACAAAGAGCCTATCCCCATCCTCCAGTGAATATAATAGTTCTTCCACCATGACAGCACCTTGTCTAGGAGGGAAAATAGCCCCCTTTTTGATGTCTGCTACTGCCTCAGAAATGGGTCTCTTGCTAGATAGATTGGTACCATATGACTCTGGGCATCGCATCATCTTCACTTCACCAGTGCTCCAGTCAATCTCTGGGTTATACTCTGTGAGCCAGGTATGTCCTAGGATGATCACTAGGTGGCCCAGGCTGGTGACAGAGAAGGTAGCCCGCTCTGAGTGATCTCCAAATACACAGATAAGGTCAACCTCCCCTTGATTGACCCTGCTTCATTTGGGGTACCATCAATGTTATAGACTGGTATAGTACGAGAGAGGCGGTGGGTTTTGAGCCTTTCAGCTTGGATGAATTCGATGTCAATAAACATTCCAGTGGCACCACTGTCAAGAAGTGCATCAATCGCCAGGGGGAATCCAGTGTCAACTGATTAGACTTTCAAAGGGACTCTTGTACACTGGCAGGTGTCAGTGGAGCATACATAGATACAAGGAGGATACTGTTCTTTGGGGATTAGAGTAGTGGGTTTTGTTTCAGGCATGGCTGGTCAGATTTCAGTCTTATCTGGGGCTGGTAAGGGGCATAGCATGTCTCTTGTAATCCCTAGTGCACATGCTTCAATAACTGAAAACCAATTGGTCGAGCAGGGAATGTCTTTCACTGCCAACTTGCCTAAAAACCCTGTTCTCCTACTTCCTCCTAAGTTTGGACCTTTGTCTTCTGTGCCATCTCACGAGCATCCAAAGCAGCAGCTACTGATTCAGAAACCATACTCGCAAGTGTCACTTCTGTAATATTGGTGTGGACATGCTCCTTGCAAGGCTCTGGACATGCTGGGGAGATGTGTCCTTGCTTGCCACAGGTATAACAAGTCCATGTCTCAATGTGACGACGATTGGAGTCTATGTCCACGGGAATTGCAGAGTTAGGTACAGGGGTAACTGAAGTGCTGTGGGTATGGGTTGGAATGAGGCAATGGGAGCTCTGGGGTACTTGGGCTCATTTAACCTCCACAAAGCAATGGTGGTTGCGATCAATTTGACAGGCTGCATCCTTCCAAGCCTTCAGGTTAGAAGGGAGGGAAGGTTGGGCATTGTCAAGCATCAGTTACTGATGGACTTCGGTACTGCCGAGGGGTGCTGGAGAAAGGTCGGGCAGACTATGGCCAAGTCCTGCAGGCCAAGAGTAGTGGGACAGAGAGTGTGGATGGTGGACGTGCCGAGCTGAAACCGGCATACCAAGTGTTATGCATGTGACGCGGGCACTTGGTTGTGGATATAGGATGATTGCTCAGTCGGTAATGCCGAATAGATGGGTCTTGGTATGGGTACTTGACAGTATCCCCCCTCTAGCAGCTGAACCCATGAAGCCAGAGATTATTTTGTTTAAGGTTCGGGACGCCTATTTGTGATGTCACATTTTCTGGGCTTCACCACATCACTCTATCATCAAACCACAAAACCTGAAAGATGAATGCTGAAACCGGTGGTAGCAAACGGGAGCTCGGGGATGCTCTGATTCCCAGCGGGATCGATCGTCAGGGGGTCATTCGAGGTGCGCAAACAGCCGCAGAGGAAGCGGAAGGGGTCGTTTTGGCCACACAGGCCGGAGAGGGAGACCTCGGTACATCGGGAGTCCCGAGTGGTGCGACGCAGAAGAGGGGTAGGAGTGCGGATTTGGGGCCTATCAAGGGGCCGAGTATGCACGGACGAGGAAGGAGTGGGGGACAGATGGGGGTACAGGTGAGTTATATATTTTTTTTCTTTTTTCAGGTTTTTTATTGATTTTCCTGTATATAGCGCGGAAACATGTCGATGCGTGAAGGTTCATTTTTGGCGCCTCTGCCTTCCGAGGAAGCGGGCGACCCTACTGCGAAGAGGCCAAAAAGGGCCTGTACCCAGAAGCCGAGCGGGCGAGCTACCGTGGAGGTACCGCCGGCTGGGGTATTGAAATGGAAACGGACTAGGAAGGCTGAAAAAATGGAGAGGACGGAGAGGACGGAGGAGATGTTTGCGGAAATCATCAAGAGGATGCGACGGATGGAGAACACGATGTTGCTCCTCCTCAAGAGGGGTTTGGGTTCGATGGATGCTCAACCTTTGGAGGAGTTGGGGAATACATTGCGGGGTGAAGAGGGGGAAGAGCAGGAGGAAGGTGAGGAGGAGGATGTAGAAGTAAACTAGAATTTTTTTATTTTTTTTGAATGAAAAGAAATAAAGAAAAAATAAAAAGGAAAAAAAGACAAGTCGAGGGTGCTGAGGTGCTTGGCAGGTCGGCTGTGTTATTTTGATGGAAGAAAAGGGTGACGGATGGACTGAGAGGAATGTGAGGTCTTTGTGATGTCGAAATTGGAGTGTGGGGATGTTTTGCAGAAGGAATAACGGTTAATGGTCAAATGAGGGGATATTTCGGGAGTAAGAGTAGTCGAGTGAGTGGAGTGTCGGGATCATATAGGGAAAGGACTGAAGGAATAAAGGGAGTGAAGGATGGGACAGAAGGTGGTGGATGGAGGGGGTTTTCGGCAGAAGGATGTCTTCGGGAGGGGAGTTTGAGCAGTTTGAAAGGTTTCTAGCTGGTCACCACCCCCCCCTTTTAGGTAGACGTCCCACCGTCTACTAAAGGTGTCGGCCTCTAGCCGAGAAGAACAGACAAGGGTCGTAAATGCATATGACACACATATACGGAGTGAAAGAACAGGAATGGATGGGGACAGACGGATGAGACCTTGGCCGAATGTGCCGCATGACAACGCTGACCGAGAGGTCCCTGCCAAACAACTTGCCAGCCGTTCTGGTATACAAGCATGCGCAAGGCAGTTGCATTGACTAGGGCTATTGGCAAAGCTTCCGGCGACACAACAGGATCCTGGGTGAGGCTTTTGGAACAGTGGCAAATGCCGCCTGGACCAAGGCCATCGGGATGCACCTAAAAACGTTAGTAGCTTGACGGATTATAATACTGCCCAATACCCTGGTAATCAATGGATTATAGTGGGTGAGCGAGTTGTGCCCGAATATTGCTGACCGACGGATCTAGTGACATGACAGATGGATGGGTGGACTGAAGTCGTCCAGACGGAAAATCTAGTAGATGTATCTGTGCTTGTTAGCAAGAAATACTAGATCGAGAAAGGTCATAATCATAAACAAATTTTCGAATGGTCTGTGAGCTGATGCTGATTGATCAAGCATGCCGGACAGATTGCCAAGGGTGGGGCGTTGCCTTCCAGTCGGCCAGAAAAAACTGAAGTTCTTCTGAACTGGGTGGTTTCCAAATCTATACTGGTATTGGGTGATGGCAGGGAAGGTCTAATAAGACTGATAACTGACACACAGAGCAACAAGTGCCTTTGGGGCTTGTCAATATAGATGCTAAAGACAAGTATATAACAAAGTAACTACTAACCTTTGGGGCTTGTCAATATAGATGCTAAAGACAAGGCCCAAAGGTGTGCAATGGTGCGTCGTTATGGGCGCTTATTTTAAGCGCCAGAGAACGCACATGCAAAACAGAAAAGCGCAAAAGAGAACCAAAGATGCAAGTGCAAAACACAAATGCAGGGGAATAAAATCATGACCCAACATTGGGTGGGAAATGCGGTGAAGCTATGAGCAGATCCTGATTCAAAACAGTTAGAAAGGGCTACCGGGGGACCCGGTTCCAAATAACAAGATAGAAAGATCATTAAAAGGGTGTCTTGTGAGACCATATTCATAAACCATGAATGCACAGAAAGTAGTTTGATTCTGGGTATACTGTCAAGCGTCGGTTACTGATAGACTTCGGTACTGCCGAGGGGTGTTGGCGACAGGTTGGGCGGACTATGGCCAAGTCCTGCAGGCCAAGAATAGTGGCATGGGCTTCAACGTGCTCGTGCATTGCGCCCTACTTGCTATGCGTGCCACTGTATTTGCAACGGACAGATACTCGGGGGGATGCTGATGATGCTGGCCTGAGTCGAGGACTTAACAGAAGAGAAGAAGGTAGAAGGGCCTAAGCCTAGTCGATACCCAGAATGAGGAAATATGTACATGCATGTCCTACTTATATAGGTTAAGAAGCGACATGTGGAATAAGGAATGTGGGACAACAAGGTATGCAGAGCATGCGGTCATTGTCTACAACGAATAAAATTAGAACAAGGAATGTAAAACGGGGATAGAACAATGAAGGACAGGATAATAGAACGTGTCCAAAGATAGGATAATAGGAGGTGCCAGGCTATAAGACAAGGCTTGTAACCGAGGATAGTACAAGGACAGGAAGTCCCAATGTGAGACGGACCGAGGGGTGGGGACAGGGAGTGTGGATGTGTTGGGTGCAAACTAGCATCTCACCCCTGAAAGACCAACCTCAATATACTGTAATATTATATCGATTTCGGTACCATTCAGTGCGCTTTTGAACTCTTTATTTTTCTCAATTTTCTTTGTATTTTTACCCTCATTATTGAGGGAGTTATTCGTATTCTACTATGTACGCTACTTATGGGCGCTTGTCCACGCACGACGTGACTAGCGTGGCCGGCTCCCTGGATTTGGAACCGGCAGCCTGGCTCAAACCTTCGATAGGGTCAAGGGCTGGCTGCAAGGTATATGCGGGTGAGACACGACCCGCGCAAAGCCTCCCTCCTCAGTTATTGACTATACTGAGGAGGTGAGTTGTATAATATTATGTACAAAGCCTCAGGGCTAATTTCTCTTTTATTTCTTTTGTAAGATAAATAAATTAGGTATATTTTCCGAATATACACTTAGTTATTGACTATACTGAGGAGATAAATAAATTAGCTGCCTAAAGAATTCTTCAATCCTACTGTATTTGCTCATAATCCCATCAGGATGGTGGACATGCTGAGCCAAAACCGGCGTACCAAGTGTTATGCATGCGACGCGGGCACTTGGTTGTGGATATAGGATGATTGCTCGGTCGGTAATGCTGAATAGATGGGTCTTGGTACAGGTACTTGACAGGCATGGATCTTGTGTAGAATCATCATTGGGAGCCCTCTTGCATAAGCATCCTCGAGTGCCTCATCATTGAAACCCATCCTCCCTGCTAGTATCTCAAATTGTGCAGTATAATCATCTGCTGACATGTTTGACATCATCTTGAGGTCGTGCAGTTTGGTACAGGCTGTTCTGGCATGGTCTGGGTCTCCAAAGGCTTCTTCTACCTGCTTAGCAAACTCATTAAAGGTAGTGATTGAGGAAGTCCCATCGATGATTGCTTGGGTCTTATTATGTGCCCAGATCACCGCAGAACCCCCTGACATAAAGGAGAGAACATACAGCATTTTTGTCTTTTCATCTGGAAACGATCCTGACTGGAGAGTGATGCAGAGTTTCACTGCATGAATGAATCCTTCTATATCTGCTCTGTTAGAAACCGACAGATATCACACCATCATTCCCCCACATTTCTATTCATCACATCTCCATTCATTTTCTTACACACACACGAGCCAACGAGTCTACCACATGAGTCAACGAGTCTACCACACGAGTCAACGAGTCTACTACATGAGTCAACGAGTCTACACAACTACACGAGTCAACGAGTCTACACAACTACACGAGTCAAACGAGTCACAAACATACGAGTCACAAGAGCAATACAATTCCGAGTCAAATCAAATACGTGAGACATATCTATCACAAGTTTACCATCTATACTCCACATTCTACATCATGACACCCACCAAGACAACCGAGAACCGAGACAAACCCCCACTACCATCCCAGAATTGAAACACCCGCGCATACAATATATTTCCTTTCTTTTATCCACTTCCCATTCACTTCCCATAACATATAACCCCATTCCATGATCACATTATCCTAAGACACTGCATCATATAGTAGGTCATACCCTCATATATTGATTCACATGTCATTACACACCTCTTTCACATGTTATTGCAACTATTGTATATAAAGACTAGTAGTACAATGAGAAAAACAACAATTTCTACAAGTCAGTTATCATTTATCATTCCAACTTTGAGTCAAGCAGTCTATTATCTTACTTCCCTGAAATTATCATTGCAGTGGTCTTATATCTCACTTGGCTCTTAGTCTTAACAGATTAAGAGTCTCATTCTTTACCCTACACTACAAGGCACATATCATACACTATGGCAGCAGCTACCCCACCGAAACATGACATCCACAAATTCCGCGACATCAAACTGAAGCTTAACAAGGACAATTGGACATCCTGGAAACGCGAGATGATTGCTACCACTCGCGACAGGGGACTATACAACGTACTCACCGGTATTGATACCCTACCCGCCGTTGCATCCGTAATGACCTCACTCCCCAAGCTACAAGAGGAATGGTGGGACAGGAACAACAGTGCTTACAGCCAGATCCTCCTGTGTATCTCCCCTGAATACCAAGCAGCCATTGACGGAACGGACAAGGCAGCCAACGCATGGCAGATCCTGATAAAGAAGTTTGAGTCCAAGGACCCAAGCAAGATTAGCATTGTACGCACCCAGTATGAAAACTACCACATGGTCAAAACCCAGAGCGTAGCGTCCTATATCACCGCTATGAAGGAATTCAGAAATCAACTAGACAGAATGGGCAAAACGATATCAGATTCAACCCACGCTGCAACATTACTCAGGAACGTACCAGAATCCTGGAGGGCCATTGCCCAAACAATCTGAATGATAGCAACGATGCCTGATGATATAGAAGAGAGGCTGGAGGCTTACGAGGCAGACCTGAGCGTGGTAGAGATTTCAAACCAAGCAGCAACCGCATTTGTCGCAAAACCAAGAGTGCAAGCACCAATTAGCAACCCCAACAATACAAACAGAAGACATTCACTCACCACATTCAACAACCCGCGCCCATC
>QLPI01008171.1:0-28137 GCA_003314275.1 Chroogomphus rutilus | reverse complement strand
GAAGCGACATCAAAAGAATTCAGATCCTAGTTAGGATTTCAGATCATTGCGCTGATGTAAAGGTTTAAACTTATCTTCTATACATGTGCTTCTTACAACCAGTCCAGCCTTTCAGTCACCATTCGGTACTTTCCCACCGGAGAGTCTGTATAGGAAGCTTGAGGGGTTCAGTGGCCATCCGCATCTATAAGAGACATGCGAGACATACCTTTTGAAAACGGAAGCAGACGGCTAAGGGGTCCCCCCATAGTGGCAAAGTGGACATGGATGGAGATGCAGCAGGAACGGTAGGAAAGTGCCAGAGACCAAACGTTATTCACGCTTCTTCATCTGATGGCCTGTGTGCGAAACGTGAGGACCAGTCAGCGTCAGATAAAAAATGGGAAAGAGAATTAACTTTCAATAATCGAAGCAGACCGTCGGAGGATGGAATCAAAGGGGGGACACCACCTGATTGGGTTTCGACATTCGCGCTTGCCCGTGCTACAGCCCGTGTATAAAATATAAGCGATGATACGGGTAAGAATAAACTTTCAAAGACCGAAGCAGAACGTGGACGAGTCCGGTGGTGAAGAAGTGAAGAAAAGCTGAAAAGTTTGGTGAGAAGATAAGTCATCGTCACATAATGAATACGTGCAAGAATTGACATAAAAAAAAACTAAATCAAAAGACGAAACCAGGGGACGATGGATCGGCCGGTGACGAAGAAAGCGAGGGTAAAGAGAACCTGTGGGAAATAGTAGGAGGTCAATGACCGTTGGTGTGGAAAGGATGGGTGCGAGATTTACCAGTCAACAAGAAAAGTGTAGAGCTGGAATAAATCGACTATCGATGGACTCAACTAAGATATTGGGAAACGTTTAGTACACGTCAAGCTAGTGGCGAGGGCAGTAATGAGTTCGGCTGGAGGCGAGAGGGTTAACACATCGGTTCTGCGCCAAGATAAAGAGAAAACATAGGACAGTTTTGCTGGATGGGACGAGGGGGGACGAACAAAAGAACCTAGCAGAAAAAAAAGAAATCAGATAGCTCGACGAAGATGTTGGAGAACGTTAAACACTTGGGCGCAAATAATGTTGGTGGCCATGGGCAGTAATGAGTGGAAGCAACGTAGCTACAAGCCTGACCGGGCGTGTCAGTATCAGAAGTGCTGCAAAAAAATATAGAGAAATCATATCTTGGTGGTTAGGTAAGAACAAATAGACTAGTGAGAAACAGGAATGAATTTTTCAGGGACCGCACGACGATGTTAAGGAATGGGAAACACACTTGAGGGGGAGGGAAGTCTTGTGACAAGAATATCGAGCCGTCTTGGCTGAAATAGTCAGTTGCTGGACCAACATGGAAAAAGGCCTTCAGTTAACCTGAGTGCAAGCACGGCGATCAAAAAGATTCTAGCAATTGCAAATAATCAGTAGGGATCTTTGAGGAAAGCAAGGGCACCATGTCAAGTGTGTGATCGCAAGAAAGATGGACGGTCCCGCCAGTTGAATGGTCGAGCGAAGCAGGAAGGAGAACCCTAGAAAAGCGGCTGTTGCGCATCGCTCTCCCGCGATGAAACGGCGACGCTGGCCAGGCTCAAGTGCTCCCAGTGGATGGTGATGACATCGCACCAACCAGTAAGTCGAAGCGCGCAACCTTTCGTCGAACCCCAAGAAGAGCATCAAGCAGATGGAAACAAGTCTGTCGACAGCTGTACACTTACAGAGTAAGGACGAATAAAGAGCCTAGGATGCAAATCGCATCCCTCCAAGAACCAATGTGGCTACGAGCTTGGAGAAGACATGAACCAAGAGCGGCGAAGCCTAAGCCAGCTGAGAAGACGAAAGCGAATGAAAAGATAAATAAAAACCGCCTTGTAGAAGAACGGATATGTGAGTGGATGGACCGAGAATTAAAAGAACATTCAACTCAGGTGGGGATAAACAAGGGTGAAGATGAGGCCGGTGTCAAGTGTTGAAAACAAAGGTTGAAGCGAAAGAGAAAGCCAAGGATGAAGGGAGAAGAACAAGGGCGCAATCCGGGAGAGAATACGATAGACTAAAAGTACAGGCCATCTTAAGGAGCTCAGCCTTAAACGAGGAGGAATGAACGACCAGTGCTACAGATGATTTGTGAGAGGAGGAAGAAGGGAGAAGACTGTAAAACTTACCGCGCGAGCATTGTTCAGCACGTCTTACAATCCCCCATAAACGCCGTCCACACCGCATACCGCATATTGTAAAGCGATGAGTAGAAACAATGTAGCTTTGTCGAGAAACCGCGGCTGTGGCAAGATTAGAAGTGCTGCAAGAAAAGATAGAGAAAATCCATGGATGTCTTGGTGGAAAGAACGAATCAACTGGTGAGAAATAGTGTGTAAACGACCGCACGATAGTGTTAAAGAACGTGAAACACAATTGAGGGATAACGAGGCTTGTGGCAAGAACATAGAGCTGACTCTGGTAAAGTAGTCAGTCAGGGGGTGAACTAATATGGAAAAGAGCCTTCAACTGACCTGAGCGCAAGTAATTCGATAGAAAAGCTGCTGATAATAAGTAGAGAAAGATTGTTGAGAAAAGAAAGACACCAGGTCAAGTGTTGATTGACAAGAATGGTAGACGACTCGACCAGTTAAATGATCAAGTGATGCTGAAGGAAACTATAGACGGGTGGCTGGTCGCGCAGCACTCTCCCGCGATGGCAAAGCTAAGCCAGAGCTATGAAGAGGAGGCCACAAGCAAAAGGGTAGACGACTCGACCAGTTAAATGGTCGAGTGATGCCGGAGGGAAAACTATAGACGGGCTGATGGTTTCCCAGCACTCTCCCGCGATGGCCAAGCGAAGTCACAGCTAGGCTAGCCAGGCTCGAGTCATCCCAAAGGCTGGTGATGACATTGCGCCGATGACTAATCCCAGCTGACAGAGCAACCAAGACCAAGTGCACAAGGACGAAGCTCACAAGATTTCTATATCCAGCAGAAGAATCATGTCTGTTGCCGGCTCAGGCTGATATCAGGTCGAATACTAATACCACAAGGTGTTGAGCGGAGCACAAGAGAAATCATTTGTAAACTTACCGAAGGACGAATCAAGAGCCAAATGTGCGAATCGCATCCCTCCAAGACTCAATATGGTCGCGAACTTGGAAAAGACATGAACAGAGATCCGCGCATTCAATGCCAGCTGAGCAGACGATAACGAATGAAACGATGAAAAAGAACGCCTCCTGAAAGAACGGGGTTGTGAGTGGATGGACGTAGACGTAAAATAACCGGAAACTCACGTGGGCAAAAAGAATAGCTGACATTAAGGAAGACCGGTGTCGAGGATTTAAAATAAAGGCTGAAGCGACAGAGAAGATCTAACACGAAGGGAGGAGAACAAGCGCGCAGTCGAGGAGAGAATACGACAGACTAAGAGTCCAAGCTATCTTAAGGAGCTCAGACTTACACAAGAAGGAATGAACGACGACTAAAGCAGATGAATTTTGAACGGAGTAAGAAGGGAGAAGACGGTCAAACTTAACGCGCGAGCATGAGAACCATGGCCTAGTATTCGAATCTCTCGCCACCAGCTTATAACAGACGTGACTAGAGACGCGTGGGACCGATGCCACCCGAAAAAAAGGAGGGGAAAGAAAAGTAAAAAAAAAAAAAGACGAAGAAATGTCTCCTAGAGGAATGTTGCTATCAATAAATCGAGCGAGGCATTGGAAACTTTCGACTCACGTGGGCATAAGCAAGGGCGAGGATCAAGACGGTGACGAGAGTGAAGAAAACAAGGTACTACGACGATTACAACTATGACAACTGAAGAGGTAAAATGAGAGGCAGAAGGTAGTTAGTGAAGAGCCAGCGAAGAGAACGCGCCGAAGAACAAGAAGACTGTAAAGAGAGCGACAAGACAACAATGTGGCTAGTAGGCGGTGGATAGAGGCGGGGAAACATGGGGTTGTGGTGGATGGGGAAAGAAGAAGGAGGAAGGCAGTCAGGACCTTATAGCGATTTGACAGGCCATGCGGCCGGTTCTTTGGGCAGTGACAGCCCTCTGGCACCACTTCTCGGGGGTACAGACCAATCTCGCTCATTCATTCAATACAGTAGGTGCACGCAGTTCATTTCAATTTGTGACACCTTTACGTGTAGGTTCATATTTCGAGTTCCGCAAATTTGAGCTTATCCCTGCTTCCCTTTTGGGACAGCTGTTCCCACAACAATACACAACAAATGCCAGCCAATTCCGTTTCAGTGGGGTGCGGTACAAGGTACCAAACAAACACAATCGATCTTGACGCGCAAATACTCAATCATCAGAAAGGGAGACGAGCCTCCGCCCCCACTTTAAGTATACACGTGATTTAAGTTCGCCTCGTGTTTTCACCCGAGAAGCCGCGCAGTGTACATATGGCCTCGTGCCTTCAATCGATGTTGGTTCTTATCATTTGAGGCTGATTAGTTTTTTAGCTTACGCTCTGCGCATTTCCGTCCCCACGCTTCCACATGATCAGGCAGGATCGAGATGCAACCTCTTGTTCCGCGATAGTACCAAATTTCCTGCAGGCCTTTTATAATACGCCTGGCGTAATACTCTCAAATCATCCATTCCTCAAGCTCAATTCGGCACTTGGGGGCGATTGAGGGCTTGGGTGGCACGAAACGAAAAATAAAACTCAAAATTCATGAGAACACCTGGCTGAGCAAGGATTCTATATTTTATTTTATATTCTTTTATTACAGAAAGATTGTTAGGTTTGAGGTACTACAGACCAGACTGTTGAACCAGCATCTAGAAATCCTGTATTGTATCACTCGATTACCACCACCCTTGTGCTACTAAGTGTTGAATCCCAAGTTTTGCGGTCTGAGATAGGCATATGTATGTATTTTATTTTCATCTTTCCTCTTGCTGCAGGCAAGCTCTCGCATCCCAATGAAATGCATGCAAGCGCTTCTACCTATGCCAAGACCCAATTTTTGTCTGTCTCATTGGTTGCTTTCAGAATGTTTACCTCTGAATTTTTTCTGCAGTTGAAGGGTAAGTCTCGCAATGATCTTTTCCTTCCAGTGAAGATCATTCTCCTTACATTTCCCACATAGGTTCTCTATGTGGTTACTGTACTTCTTGCGATGCCATTTTATCGACTAAGCTTTCGTTGGCCTCCATTTCGGGTTCAAATATTAACTTCTAGTACCACCATCATCCCACTCTAGTTTGCTGTCTTCTGCGTTTAAAAATGAGAGGAACAGATGTGTATATTGGGCTAAGAAAGAGTAAAAACAATAAATAGGGAGAAAAACAAGATACATGGGCGGAAGAAGCAGAGGCTAAGGAGAGTGAAGCGGATAATGAGAAAACCGGATGAAAAATATATATTTATATGTACACTGTAATGTAGGTAAACAGAATTCAGTTACTGAGCAGAAGAGCCACACAATCAGTGAGCCATTGGGATGTTACAGAAACCTGGAAAATATGAGATATGGATGTAGGAGTAAAGGCACTGAACATGGGACAGCAAGAGGGATATAAACCAACTATATATATTGACCTCCTGAGACTGTCTTGCCCTATTGGAATGTCCCATGATGTATTCATCAGAAGCATTGTTTCAGGAAAGAGACTACAAGCAAACTCAACCAATTTGGTTTTGAGTGATCGGGAATTGTTTGTGCCAAACTGATGTTAGATTCAGATTCAGAATATCAGAAAATGTCTAAAAAACATGTTCCAAAGTTTTTCCAACAAGTTTTAAGGGTGGCCAAATTTTTGGGCCTTTTCAGCATAACTTTTCACCTCAAATCTTGATTTCATAAGGTAAATTTTAGTTAAGTATAGCTTCAATTGACATCCTGGGGACCGCTCGGTTATCTTTGCATGTCTGCCATGCTTGGCCTCCCAGACAGCGATATCCCTGAAGCTCTTCCTCTCACCCTTGATCTGAAATATTTCATTTTTGAGTTGGGATGGATGGAGAGTAGTGATGATGTGGTGGACAAAAGGCACAAACAAGCAAGGTGATGTCCAAGAGAGGGGGTGTTTTGGAACTGTTAAAGAGGTAACCCGAGAAGCGTGACAAAACTTTGGTGTGATAAAAGCCTGATCAAGTTCTCCGACAAGACGACAGCAAGTTAATGCCTGTCTGGGTTGATGTCCAAAAAGAATTGTTTAGAGGGGGCCTTGGCAGGTAACTTGTCAATTACGTGTAGGAAGAATAGTTTATGAGCGTAAACTATTATTCTACCCTTGCCTAGGATTATTTCCACGGATGTTCTATAAATCTGATTTAGTTCTTTACAATGTTTTTGCGTACCTTTGTGTTTTAACCGAGAAACCTTCCACTTCAGTAGAAGGGTTTGAGATTTACTCTTCGGAATAAACCTCTGTCAACAAGTCTTCGGACCTGTTGATTTGGCACTGGTCTTTGGACCAACGTACCTAGAGTGCTTGCTGCACAAGATAATCCAGTGGACTATGGGTGAAAGTAAGATTGATTGCTTTTACACTAAAGAACTAGTCTCTATATATACTAATTCTAAGCTGATTATGTAACTCCCCGATAAGGCAAGACTTTCCAGAAATTAGTGGAAGGGTGTGGAAAGGAATGGAAAGTCCTAGAAGCCTGTGGCAGTTACAAGTCACCCTATGAGTCATTAAATGAGTCACTAACGAGTCATATTCCCACGACTGGTGGTCTCGTGACTGGTCAAGTCATGAAATATTATTAGTATGTGAGTCGTGCTTCTGGGCTGACCTTGAGTGTAATAATTGTCACATAAACCCAGGAATTTGTTGCACAATTGAGTCTTGAGAGCTTGGACCAGCACTTTGGCACCATTTTCCATGTGTAAGTGTTTGGCGCCTGTCTGTGGGTCCTTGTGGGTCCGAAATAGAAATAAGCGAAATATATATGTGTTTTTTGGAGGTTTTCCTTGGCCTTGATGAGCTTGGAGATTTAAGAGTTAATTACCTGGGTGTAATTCACTCTTAGATGGCCAGCCAAAATATTATGATATTTGTTTGGTAGTCCAAATAGACTGATTTATGTTGAATTATTCCTTGGAAGAGAGGTTTGGATTCCTACATATAGAGCTGGTGAAGAAGTACCCAGACTTCAAGGGATCATCCCCTAATCCCTAACAGGGGGCTGAGACCCACACATTGGTTAGCAATCTGATCACAGATAGCAGTTGAATATAGTGTACAGTCTACGGTCCCCAAAGAGATGGAACTTTCCAGACTCAAAGTCAATGCCCAAATTCAGTCCAAGAGATTCCAGTAATAACACTTCTGGCCATGTGCCGGTCAAGAATAATGTGTAAGGTAGACCGAGCTGTTGCAGAAGGTCATGGCCATTGACTTTCACCTTGAGATCTAATTGTATTTTATCAACTATCAGTTTTTTAGCTCCAAGGAAGAGTAAGGTGTGTTGACGTGCACTCAGATTTATTGCTCAGTGTGTTGCAACCATATTTACTTGGCATGAATAACTTCACATGTGCTTCCTTTGCCACATGGATGATGTCATTTTGAATGTCAAGTCTATCATGCAAAGGGTAGAGAACACAATGTCAATGCCTTTCAATGCATTGGTGATGGACTAGTGCAAGAAGTATTCAACAGAGACGACCTCCACTCCTTTGGACTTGAGTGCTTTCAGCTCTGGTTGGTCTTTGGTTGGTCTTTTTGAAGAACATAATACATCACATCAAATGAGGAATGAGTGGAGTTGTGTCAGCCACCAGTACTGCTGACGATGCATGGGCTGAGCACTATTGCAATAGTGCTGACTTCACGATGCTAGTGGGAATTGGCCAAGTCCTGTAGACCGGTTGGAGTGGCTTGTGTCATGAAATGGCCTTAATTCACCGAATTCCAGAAGACCCATTCCAAATACATTGCTCCATAAAGGCAAACCCCCTATCTCATTCCTCCACCAAGCAATTGTAATCGAAATATATTAAATGCCACTTGCAGGGACACCTTGAACCAGAATCACCATATGCACAAGGGGAGAGGCTGTCAATATGTCAAATCCTTTTCTTTTTGTAACTAACAAATTATATTTGATTCCCCTAACATACTTGTATACAATCCACCCACAAGACCCATATCATACTCCTTTTCCATTATCATATGACTGTTTTTCCACTAATTCTGCTCACATGCTACTGGCCTCCTTTATATGTTCCAGCCAATTTATATATTTCACAAACATATAAATATTCAATGTAACATCCTGTAGTAGTCAGTCAATCCAACTCACTTTTTCTCTTAGTACATTCTGACCACTACCTCTCTCAAACTCAAACTACTATCATATTGATTACTAGCCTTACCAATAAAAGCTTGAAGCTTGGCTTCAACATACTTATGCATTGTGCCCTACTTTCCGTGCATGCCACTAATTTGGAACAGAAGGGAAACCCAGGAGAGTGCCGAGAGTGCTGGCCCAAGTAGAGGACTTTAGACAGGAGGAGGGAAGACAAGAAGGTGTAAACCTAGTCAATATTCAGAGTGAAGAACTATCTACATATATTTGCTACTTATATAAGTTAAGAAGCAAGATATGGAACAGGGTGGCACAAGGAATGCAGAACAATAAGGTATGGGGAGCATGTGGAGGTATTGTCCACAATGATCAAGAATAGAATAAATAAATGTAAACAAGAATAGAACAATGAAGATAAGATAATAGAAATGTAGCCAAGACTAAGATAATAGAAAGTGTCCAAATATAAAACAATAGGGTCATGGCTGAGGATAAAACAACAAAGAAATGTCCTGAGATGAAATAGGCCAAGAAATAAGAAGAAACGGGGTGGGGATTCATGCATAATGAGTGGGGAAGAGTGGATGAGATATAGGAATGGGGAATGTGGATGATGAATGTGTCAAGCCAAGACTAATGTACCAAGTGACATGTGTGTGACTTGGGCACTTGCGCTTGGAATTAGACTGATCGTTCGTTCCCAAGTTACCAGGTAATTGGTACATGCACTTGACAAGTTGGTCTAGTAATGTTTCATTTGCATTTTGGACAGCAGCCAGCAGGCATTATACAGCATCTCAAGGCTAGATGATTGTGCCAGATTTGTATTTATGTGGTTATAAGTTGGTATATAATTTTATTTTTCACAATTTTATGGAAATCATACACTACTTAATTGTAGCTATTGATTGCACATTTTTCCCAGATTTTTCAGTTCTTTTGGGGGTGTGGCCAAAATTTTGACATGTCCAAAATAAAAATAATTTGGAGAAAAATTGGCTTGTACCATTGACTTTATTTTGATGTTAGATACTTCTTTTAATGGTCTAGTATCAATTTCAATCAGCCAATTTTGCTATAAAATTGGGTCAAAAATTTTGGTTGAGTTTGCTTGTCCTGTACTGTAACAGAAAATAACACATTGAAGGTAATCACCATTTTGTTGATTCATTGATCCCTGGTATATGCATTCATGATAATGTATTCGAGCATGGCAATCATCTTGTTGTCCTCAAGTAGTTTTATTTATTATTTTGCATTCATTCTAAGGTAGAAGACAAACTGTTTCCACTAAGGTCACATGACTCAAATGTCACATCCACCATTTTGATGCTTCCCATATGCACCACAAACTCATGCTCAAGTGTCTCCAGACATTCAACAAGTCACTTTGGTATAACATCTGTGATTTACCTGATCATTATATAGCTAGACAGGTTAATCTCTAATCCTGACCTTATTTCTGAGACTCTCTGATACTCTTGCTTGTACTTGGCCTCACATCTTGTAGAGGCTCTTGCATTTCCAGCTGCGAACACTTTACCCATGCTCAGCAAGCTTGGGACATTCATCAATATACACTTATTCTACTGGTTTGAGTGCCTCAGTGTATTTAGAGAGCTTGGATCTGGGTTAAAGTCTCTCAGCATGGCAAAAGAGGCCCACTCAGTTAGTAACCAATATGGTAGAGGAGTTTGGCTCACCATTTCTCCAGAAATACTCCAAGACCCATACCCACCACCTGTTGCTACTCAAGGATGCCTGTCACTACCCACAGATGGCATTTGTGCCAATGAAATATCACTGCCTCAACACATATGTCTCAGCCCTTCATGCATTGATAAGACTTCACTATCTGTCATTGTTTGATAATTTACCTAGAGTAGTGGGCATCATGGTGTCTGTAAGGGCAACCTAAGCAGGAATTCTACCCTAAGGTGGCGCACTGGCGAAGGGGGATCCAAAGATTTAGTATGGTACCTAATACATGGGGGCTAGCCTACCTGGCGAAGGGGGATCCAAAGAGAAAACTCTAGGGAACCCTTCGCCTACTGACTACTGTATATAAGCACCATTGCTATGGTGCTCTGAGCTCTACTGGGAATCACCCTCTGTGCCAACCGGGAAGTTCCACTAGGGCCTCGACCCTGAGAACGGATGACGAAAGGGAAGCCAAGGTTTACAGTCGACCCTTCTGAAGGGTACTCACCAACAGGGATGACGGTTCGGTGCATGGTATGCTTCGTACTGCCATGAGTGGGTCAAATGGACTTCGGTCAGTGGGTGTGGAGTACAGGTGGGTCGGCGCTGGTCAGGGTTCGTGACCGGGGGTTCCCCTGACATCACCCCCCCTCTAGAATGCGGTGTCCCCAACACATTGATCCCCACGGGTAGGACTGGGGTGTGGGATCTAAAGGCGGATGCGTCCAAGGCATGGATTCGGCATAGGGCACCCAGGTGCAGACGGTAGAAGTTGGCGATAAGGTCAGGGGCCCGGACGTTGCTTTCGTTCTCCCATGAGTTCTCCTCGTAGCCATAACCTTTCCATTTGATAAGGAATTGTAGTCGATTTGCTCCCATCTGGCTGTCGAGTACTTGTTCGACTTCGAAGTGTTCCTCTTCGTTGATGAGAATTGGCTGCGGTGGAAGGGGCTGTCTCCTACCTGGGATGGGGTCTGCTGGGGCTGGGGTGAGTTTGACAACGGGGAAGAACGGGTGAAGATGGCTCAAGGCCTTTGGGAGACGAAGTCGGTATGCATGAGACCCTACTCATTCCTCCACAAGATAGAGGCCAAGTCGCCTATGCGCTAATTGCTTGGACGGCCGATTGGTGCAAATGTCGCTAGCGTCGAGGTACACCTTGTCACCCGGGATGAATGTCGGTGTTGGCTGGCGCCTACAGGTGTAATAAGTCGCCATATTGTCCTTTGCCTTTACCAGGGCCGCCTTCGCTTCCAAAAGTGCCCCCTCCATCTGCTCCTTGAACTTGTTTACAGACTCGAGGTGCAATGGGGGTTGGTGTGGTTCAAATCCCATCTGCAGGTGTCTACCCGTGTCCAGCAAAAAGGGGGACTCACGGGTCGAGGTGTGAACGTGGTTATTGTACTGGAATTTGGCTAGGGGTAGGAGGTCATCCCAGTTGTCTTGCCTCTCGTTGACGAAGAGGCGCAAGTACTGTTCCAGTTCTTGGTTCACTCATTCGGTCTGACCATCCGTCTGTGGGTGGTAGGCCATAGAGGCCGCCAAGCGAATGCCTAGTAAGCGGTAGAGCTCCCGTGTGAACTCGCGGATGAACTGCACTCCTCGGTCAGACACCACCACCCTCGGCAGCCCGTGCAGCTTCCAAACGTGGTGTAGGAAGAGTCGTGCTGCTCTGGCTGCCGTTACTGTCATGTGGGTCAGTATGAAGTGCACCCGTTTCGATACTGAGTCTACCACATTCATCACGGTGTCGTACCCGTGCACGTCGGGGAGCTCCACTACGAAGTCTACACTTATGGTATCCCACCGTGTCTTGGGGACCGGGAGCGGGTGGAGTTCCCTGACCGGTCATTGTCTCTGGACCTTCGTTCCCAGGCACAGGTCGCACCTCTTGGTGTACTTGCCAATGTATTGGGACATGTCAGGCCACCAATAGTTTTGGGAGACAAGTTCGAGGGTCTTCCAGCAACCGGGATGCCCGGCAACCCTTGAGTCATGGTGATGGGCTACTATCCAGCGCTGGAGGCCTCCCACGTCTGGAACGTACGCCTTCCCTTGGAAGGTCAACAACCCATTGGCCTCCGCCCATTTGGCCGAAACCAATGACCTCCCTCCTGCTTCCCGCAGTTTCCTCACCGCCTCCGCTACTTCGTCCTCTAGTGTCCCTCTGGTCAGCGCCCTCTTCAGTTCCTGGGCGATTCCTCGCTCTTCCCCCTCCAGTGCCACTCCTTCTAGGGCTCGTATTGCGAACAGCTCCAGTCGGGGCAAGACTAGGTCTCTATTGTCGCCCACGCCCGATCCATGGTCTGACTGGCGCGAAAGCACGTCGGACTTCCCCATCGCTACTCCCGGTCTGTGCCACAGGTTGAAGTTGAAACATGAGAGGTAGAGGGACTAGCGGGCTTGTTGCCAGTTCAACTTCTTTGAGGATCGGAAGTATTCTAGGTTCTTGTGGTTGGTCCAGATCTTGATGCGGTGTTCAGCGCCCTCCAGGAAGTGTCTCCACTCCTCCAATGCCCGGATGATAGCGAGCATCTCCTTATCGTGGATCTTATAGTTCCTCTCAACTGGGGAGAGGCTCTTCGAGTAAAAGGCGATCGGGTGCCACTTGCCATCCTCGCATGACTGCTGCAAACCCCTGTGGCTACATCAGAGCTGTCCGCTTCTACCTGGTAAGGGCGGGTGTCGTCGGCAAACCCAAGGATGGGCGCCGTCGTGAACTTCGTCTTGAGCCCTTTGAAGGCCGCCTGTTCCTTGTCTCCCCATTTCCACTTGGCATCCTTCTTCACAAGTTCAAACAATGGCCTGGCATGGTGCGAGAATTTCTCGATGAACCTCCGATAGAAATTGGGGAAGCCCAGGAAGGCCTGTACCTCTTTCCAGTTCGAAGAAGTCGGCCAACCGGTGACTCCTTCCACCTTGACGGGGTCCATTTCCACCTTGCCATAAGATATAATGAGGCCCAAGTACTCGATCCTGGTCCATTCAAACTCACACTTCTCCGGCCGAAGGTAGAGTTTGTGGGCCCTTAGTTGTTCAAGAACCTCCCGAATGACTCGTCGATGCTCCTCGAGAGTCTCAGTGAAGATGAGGATGTCATCCAGGTACACACACATGTGTCCCTCCATTACGAGGTCCTGGAAGATGTCATTCATCATGGTCTGGAATGTCGTGGGGCTATTAGTGAGGCCGAAGAACATGACAAGGGGCTTGAATAGTCCCCGGTTCATGCGGAACGCCACCTTCCACTCGTCTCCCTCCTTAATCCGTACATTATTAAACCCCCATCGCACATCCAACTTGGTAAAGTACTTGGCTCCTCAAAGTTGCGCAATGAGCTCCGAGATGATGGGAAGGGGGTACCGGTTCTTCACCGTCATTGCATTGAGTACCCGATAGTCCTGGACCAGTCGGAGGGAGCCATCCTTTTTCTTGATGAAGAACATGGGACTTCCCATGGGGGATTTCGAGGGGCGGATGCGTCCTGTGCACAGGTTTTCCCATAAGAACTTGTCCAGTTCTCACTGTTCGCTCAGAGAGAGAGGGTACACCTTGCAGGCCGAGAGTTTCGCTCTGGGCTCTAATTCGATCGCGTGGTCCCACATCCTCTGCTCGGGGAGAGAATCGAAGGACTCCTTCTCGAAGAGGTCATTAAAGTCTTGGAGATAGGGCGGGATCATTCCCTTCTCCTTGGGAGGGATACTCCGGAGTGCCTGTTTGGCCAATTGCTGCACAGTTGTGGCGGCCGTGATGGTAGCGATCGGAACGTCCAGGGGGGCCATGGTTGCGAAGAGGTGATCACCCGGTTCAAGGAAGGGCACACCGTCGTCGATACCTTTGCAGTCTTCCAACTCGTCGGTCATCATGCCTGGCAAGGGGCCGGTCCAAACAGTCCGAACTGCCATTTCCTCCTGACATTCCTTCTCTAGCTTGACCCAGCAGGTGTGGCATTGGGCTGAGCACCGGCTTAGCGTGACTTCTTGCGTACGCCAGTTGACTTCGGGGTTGTGATTGCAAAGCCAGGGATAGCCAAGGATCATGTTGTGCTTCCCCAGGTTGGTCACAGCAAACACGGCCCGTTCCAAGTGGTCTCGGTAGTGTAAGATCACATTGACAACATGTCAGATTGCTCCTCCCTCATTTGGGGTACCGTCAATGTTGTACACTGGTGCAGGTCAAGTTAACAGGTGCAAGTTCAATCTTTTGGCGATCGCAAACTTCCAGTCTATGAACAGTACGGTAGCTCCGCTGTCTAGCAGGGTGGTTACTCCCTTAACCTCTGCGGTGTCGGTAGTCTGTATCTCTACCTTGAGGTTCAGGGAATTTGGTGAGGGGGTGGAAGCCACTACATAATGTTTCGGGAGACTGCGTTCCCAATGTTTCAACCTAGGGAGGGGAGATGGTGGTTTTGGTGGAGTCGGTTTAGGAGTGTCTGTATCGCTTACGGCTGAGGCATCATCATCTGAATCCAGAGTTGTATTCTCCATATCAGAGTCTATAGACAGAGTAGCAAGGCGATTAAACAAGGGCAGCGAGGGCACATCCTTCACTCGCTGCCTTGGGAAAATCCCCCGAATCCACATCTTCCACCTCCCCGGCCTCGTTGGTATCTCGAAGGTCCACGGAGACCATCCAGTACTCTAGCATCTCTTCACGCTCTTCCGCCGTCATGAAACGCACATCATATGCCTGAGGGCATTCTCGGGCGAAGTGGCCGGTCTTGCCACATCGTCGGCACATGAGTGGCAGAGGATACCGCCACCTGGTTACATCAACGTCCATTGGCGCGGGCCCAAGGGGTGGCATCGGGGGAATGAGGGCCGACGATGTTCTAGGGGGAGCGGGCGCTGCTTGCTTGGTCGCGGGTTTGATGGGCCTTTGGCTAGGCTGTGGTGCTGAGGCGTGTAGTGATGGGAATCGAGGCCCCTGAAAGGCTTTGTTTGCTGCATGCGTGAGGGCCACTGCTCGCGCTGCGGTGTACCATGCCGAGATGTCATCATCCTTCGGTCTCCCGTCTAGCATCAGTGCGATGCGACTTTGGATAGTGGGGTCAAGGCCTCGTCAAAACTTCATGATGATGGACCGTCCATCCGTGTATTCAGCCTTTCTGACTAAGTCTTTGAATTGGTTGATATATTCGTCAACCGAATGCTTGCCTTGGTGGTACTGGCGCGACTCTAATTGGTTTGCCGCCTCAGTGGCCTCATGCAAGGGGTAGAAGTGTTCCCAAAAGGCTTCCACAAAGGCCTTCCAGTTGGCGTAGAGCAGCCTGCCTGTCTTTGGTTTGTGTGTGAACACTCGGCTAGAGAAGGTCGCTGCTCTTCCTGTCTTCATAAAGGACAGTGCCCAGAGGATCTGAGACTGCTCGTCGGGAAAATCTGCGGCACAGACGCCGAGGTACAAGGTGCAAGACTGCATGAATGCATGCCCGTGTGAATGGTCGCCATCGAACTTGGAGGGCTTGGCGGGTTCTACCATTCGTTTCATGGGCTGCCAAATGTGGGTCTGGAGTCCTGCCACTAGATTTGTCGTGGTCACCTGTAGTGCATTCAGCCTTGTCTCTAGGTCCTGCTTCTCTCTTCTTTCTCTTAGTAACTCCTGTTCTATGCCGGTCAGTCGGTCCAATAACTCCTGGGCCAACGGCAAGTCCATGGGGAGTAAGGTTTTTTTGTAAGTGAATGAGGAGGGGCTGCTGCTGTCACTACTTCCAAAGAAATTCAATTCGGAGTCGTACGAAGGAGCAGCCAGTTCTCATAGGAGAGAGTTTTCTACTGTAAGGGCAACCTAAGCAAGTGTTTTACCCTAAGGCGGCGTACTGGCGAAGGGGGATCCAAAGATTTAGTATGGTACCTAATACATGGGGGCTAGCCTACCTGGCGAAGGGGGATCCAAAGAGAAAACTCTAGGGAACCCTTTGCCCACTGACTACTGTATATAAGCACCATCACTATGGCGCTCTGTGCTCTACCGGGCATCACCCTCCATGCCAACTGGGAAGTTCTGCCAGGGCCTCGACCCTGAGAACGGATGACAAAAGGGAAGCCAAGGTTTACAGTCGACCCTTCTGAAGGGTACTCACCAACAGGGATGACAGTTCGGTGCGTGGTACGCTCGGTACTGCCGTGAGTGGGTCAAACGGACTTCGGTTGGCGGGTGTGGAGTATGGGCGGGTCAGCGCTGGTCAGGGTTCGTGACCGGGGGTTCCCCTGACAGTGTCACAGGGATCATTTAAGCATCTCATGTCACACCCTTTATCTGTATGCTCCATTGTCTTCTCACCTGATGGGACACATGTTGTCTCTGGGTGTTCTGATGGTTCAGCTTATATATTGACTACCACTATGGGGGAGAACAAGCACATACTGATACAGAATTCAGGTCAACTTTGGTCCATTGCCTTCTTGCCTGATTGGACATGCATTGTGTCTGGCTTGGACAATGGCTACATTTGAATTTGGAATGCAAGAGCAGGGGAGGTAGAGCATATCCTACAAGGACATTCAGCTAGAGTTAGCAAGGTTGCCACCTCCCCAGATGGATCAAGTGTTGTGTCAGGCTCTGATGACACTACTGCTCAGCTATGGGCTGCAATCACAGGAGAAGCAGAGTGCATACAAGAATTTAATGTGTGAGTGTATTATGTTGTATTCTTGCCTTATGGGAAACATGTTATTTCTGGCATGAGAGATGCCACTGTTTCCATTTGGAAAACTACTACAGAGACAGTTTCCCATGTACTCAAGGGCCATACATTGGGGGTAAACTTGGTTACCTACTCATGTGATGAGACATGTCTAGCATCTGGCTCCAGTGACAGCTCAATCTGTATTTGGAATACACATACCTAGAAATCAGAGGGAATACTAAAGGGATGTTTAGATTGGGCAACCTCTGTTGCATTCTTTCCAGATGGCACATGGGTTGGGTGTGGGTTGGACAATCTATCAGTCTGTATCTGCCATGTTTTGAGGGTGACAGAGCATGTGTTTGAGGGAGATACACTTCAGGTGTAGTCTGTATGGGATCATGGCTATCTCAGCCTAGTCTAAAAAAAGCACCCAATGGTGCCAGTTACTTTTCTCTTCATTTTCCTTTACAATTTCACTTATTTTTGCTTTCTGTCATTAGAATTGTGGAATAAAAATTAGTATTTGGGTATCCAAATGTAGTATCCAACAGCCCCAAATTCCATATATATTTTTCCCTAGTTTTCCTGATTTTATGAGGCTAAAGGCCCTTTATTTTGTTGATGTCCAACTTTAGTATCTACAAGAGTTGACAAACTCAGCTGAGTTTGCTAATCTTACCCAAACTGGTAATTAATTCAACTCAGTGTGGAGTTTAAATTGGTCACCAAGTGCATAGGCACAATACTGTGCCCATTGCTATAGCACAGCTTAAAGGCTATGCAAGGCCTGACACTAGGGAAATGCATGGGTCAGGCCAACCCACACGGGTCACTGGGTCGGGTGTCCTTGGGTATGGGTGCGGGTCAAGCTGCGAGCACCCATGACCCAGGCCCAACCCAGGGCGTCAACTCCGACACGAATGCAACTTACACGTACGTGCATGCGCCGACACGAACACCATGCCCCGAACACGATGAAAGCGCTGTATGTGCATACGACACCACGAACATGAAGAATGAGCCACATGCACAGTAGGCATCATATGTGTGTGGGTGCGGTGCGCACCTGATACCCGTCGACCTATGGGAAAAAACCCATGGGTTGATGGGTTCAGGTTTCCCATGGGTCGGGTGTGGGTCACCCACATTTGACCTGTGGGTGACCTGTGCCATTCCCTACCTGACACAAGGCCTGACATGGCCAGTGTAAATATGCCAAAATAATGTACTTAAGGTAGAAGACAAACAGTTTCTGCTATAGTCACATGATGTGACAATGTCACTGTCACAGCGCAAAATTTTCATTGTTGAAAAAAAAATTGAAAAAAAATTATATTCTGCTATAGAAGATGGCAATTTTTTTTTGGAAAAAATGATTATACTACACTATACAATATGAGCCTTGTTTAACTCAGCTAGAATAGTATCTGGCAATGTATGGTGACCTGGGTACTTCCAACTGGCCCAAGCTGCTTGACTACCTTTGAGGCCTTTCTGATATGCATCCATAAACTGTAATGATCTTGTTAGGAATCTGAAAGAAACAAGTGTCAATGACTGAATGAAATAGTATAAAAATACAATTGGAGTATAACAGATAAGTGCATGACATACCTTCTCATTGAATCCAAAGGCACAGCATTCAGAGCAAGAATAACATTTCTTTCAAGATCAGTTTCTGATGATGATGCAGGAAACTTGTGGTGCACCCTCTTAGCAAATCCCTAGCATTGTTTAATGAAGCTTACCTTGCAATGGAATTTTGAATAGAAAATCATCTGATACCCACATGATTCAATGAGCTCTCCAAGTTTGGATTTCTGCCCAACACAATCTGGTTCATTGAATAGAATCTGATGGCAACAACAGTTGGTCTGTCGAGGTATACACTTGACCTGTTGGCATTGTGCCAATAAGTTTGTGGGATCTGGCAGATGTGCTCCATCATCAATATGTTCCTGGATAATTATGCACATTCTTTTAAACAAACCAGCCTGTGGATGGCCAATTGGAAAATACAATGATTGGGGGGTGCCATCAAGAAATCACCCATCTTGCATTGGGACTTTGCACACTGTGCCGTTGGGATCTTTGACACTGCACAGGAAGTTAGAGGCTGCATCCTTAGGAGGTTTGACAGTCATGTGCTTGGCTGAAAGTGCATCTGAGCAACATGCTGTGTGTGTCAAGCGTCGGTTACTGACGGACTTTGGTACTACCGAGGGGTGTTGTCGAAAGGTCGGGCGGACTATGGCCAAGTCCTGCAGGCCAAGAGTAGTGGCATTGGCTTCAACGTACTCCTGCGTTGCACCCTACTTGCCGTGCGTTCCACTGTATTTGCAACAGACAGGTACTTGGGGGAATGCTGAGGATGCCAGCCCGAGTCAAGGACTTAACAGAAGAGAAGAAGGTAGAAGGGCCTAAGCCTAGTTGATACCCAGAATGAGGAAATATGTACATGCATGTCCTACTTATATAGGTTAAGAGGTGACATGTGGAATAAGGAATGTGGAACAATAAGGTATGCAGAGCATGTGGTTATTGTCCACAGCAAGTAAAATTAGAATAAGAAATGTAAGACAGGGATAAAACAATAAAGGACAGAATAATAGGACGTGCCCTAGGATAGGACAATAGGAAATGCCTGACTATAAAACAAGGCTGTAGCCGAGGATAACACAAGGGCAGGAAGTCACAAGGTGAGGTGGACCGAGGAGTGAGGAGTAGGCATGGGATGGGAATGAGGAATGTGACCGATATGTGCGTCTGGCCGAGAACAACTCATTGAATGGTTCGTACTTGGTTATTAATGGAGTATTGTAGTCGGTACCGCCAAGTTACCGGGTCCTCGGTACGTGTACTTGACAGTGTGAGTGTTTGCATTATCATAAAAAAAACATGTGTGTGATCTGGGTAATCCTTATCCAGAATGTCCATAGCTTGATTTGCCTGTTTAAGGATTTCATCATTGGTGAACTAACCATCATGATTCTTTCTTGCTTTTAACATAACCCTAGTACTGTCATTGCTGATAATTCTTCATAAGCATGTTGTTTTCTTTGCAATATTGCTGGCAACTAACTCACCTATTTTTTGCTTTCAATCAGCCATAGTCTGGCGACACAAAATCTATGACCATTTGTGATGGCCATTCACCTTTGCATATGGTTTTGCACTCTCACTTGAATGAACCCAACATAGAACACAATGATCATGTGCATAAAAGGTAGACTCATCATGCACCCAGGTTCCAACATGGCTGCCTTCCAAGTGGTTTCAAGTGTGCCATCCTTGGTCCATTGGTGCATATGGGGTCAGATGGAGGCCACAAATAGGAGAAAGATATTTTGTTAGTAAGCAACAATATCTTCACACTTATGGCCATCATTGTATTGACCTTTTGGCTCTTTCTTCCAATGGTAATCCATTTTTGCCATCCACCTGCATGCTATTCATTCAGAAATCGACTTTTTCAAGTTAAGCTGCTCCTTCATTTCTGGTGTATGAAGGAACTGAACCATATCCATTGCACAGACATACTTGCCTTTTGATTGCAAGTGCAAACAGGTTTCTTATACCAAATCCACATCCTGCAAAATTGTTGAATTGAATTTCCCATATTCATGTTCTGGTAGGTTTGTTGGATCGCTGATGAAATTGTATATCTACTCATGTAGCCATCTTGCCATCCATTCTGGGTTCTTGCCTGCAATGCTTGCCGCTTGCTTGGATGCTTCAATCCATCCTTGATATCCATTAAAGTGATAAATGTGAAGGAAGTTACCCATTAGCTCAAGGCATGTGCGAAGTGTGTAATCAAAGCCTGGGTCCATATGGCCATCACCTGCCTTCCTTTCTGGCCGCAGAATTTGCTTAAGCTCTGAAATTCATAGGTTGACAAGGTCAGGATTTAGTGGTGGTGTATGTGATGGTTGTGATTGAGTCCACTTTGGAATAGTTTCAACATTATCCTGAACAATGTCAGGAATGTCACCCAGGTTATCCTCCTCTTGCTTGGGCCCATTAACTTGGGTAACCATAGGTATGTCATCTTCTTCCCTATCTGTGGTATCCAATGTTATACTCCCTTGATCTGAATCTGAATCTATTTCAACTTCCTTGAGAGCAGGTGGCTGTTTTGATGACATGCCACCAAGAAGGACACGTATATCACCAAGACCTCCATCTCTCATTTTTGCTGTCTAGTCCTGTTGCTTCTTTTTATTGTACTGTTGTGTCCGTATAGATTGGACTGTGCCTTTTTTCTTGTATGGTTCCCATTGCTTAGTTTTGTCACTGTTTTGTAATCCAAACAATTTTGTCAATTGTTTTTTCCCTTTTGCAAGCCACTTCTCAAGGCCATTGAGGTCATGCACTGGGATATTTGACAACTGAGACAAAGTGGATGCTGATGAATTTTGGCTTTGTGAGAAATCTCCACTGAATAAAAGGCTTTAGGCTTCCTCCCTATTTGAATCAGGTTGTGTAATTTTCTGCTTCTGTAGGGAAATGCTTGTTAACAATTCATCCTGAACAGATTAAAAGGTCAAACATTGATGGCATGGGTCCCAAAGTTAGACACTGTCTGGCTTCTCTTGAGTTTAGATATCCTCTAGTAGATTTTTAATAGCAACAGACACCCTGGACTGACACTATTACCGGTGGGAATGACTTTCTATATATGGAATATTTCATTATATAGGTGATTACATCAGCACCAAAATTTTGTAACCAAAAAAAATTTGACAGTGTCAGATGGCTTAAAAATGTGATTATGAATTTTGGGAAGATGTTTGAAAGTTTGGATATACTACATTTTCAATAGTGATTTTTTTCAAGTAAAACCAACACTATGTACATATAGTTCTATGCCATTGATCTGTGGTCTTAGAATAATTTTTTTGTCGATGTTGCCAGATCCTTGTGCAAAATGGTGGATGTCACACTTGAGTCACATGACTATAGCAGAAACTGTTTGTCTTCTACCTTATAAAGAATAAAAGCTGTGTACATGGTCTGTACATGATCAAGGGTATGCTAGAAAATAAATCATAGTCAGGTACTGAATGTTGATTAGCTAGGAACCTTCTAGAATGTTCTATAAACTTCCATGTCCATTAATAGATAGAAGTTCTGCCCCTAGTGTAAATACAGTATAAAAGGAGGACATATAGCCTCTCAAAATAAACAATATATATCAGCTTCTATCCTATCAGTCCATGTGACTCATGTGAAAGTCTTCTTAGTCATCTGTTGATACTCCAGTGACAGGGATTAGTACAGTTGATTTTCCTAGCCAGAGACACTCTATAGTTAAGTGTTGCCTGTTTTGGAACCTAGACAAGACCTTGGTATTAAAGATATAACACTTCAGTCAAGCACTATATGAAGTGAAGCGAGACGAAGAAGAGTTTAAAACCTTGCTGCAGCACAACTTCAGAAATGATTTAATATTTATACCTTGGTCACAAACTGTGTAATTACTCTAGCAAGCTAATACAATGAGTAAGTGATGTGTTTTTTTAGCAGCAATGAATGAGACTATCAAAGTCTGTAGGTTCAGGACACTTAGGGGTCCAGAGATATTCCAATGAAAGGGCATGTGATTAGAAGAAAGCAGAAGTAAGTGAACTTAATGGATAACCCAGTCAATGCACTCTAAAATGAGGGTGAGGCCAAAACAGAAATTACAGTGAAGTCATCTCAAGAGACAAAAAGTCAATCAGGACTAATCTGGAGTGTTGTTATGGCCCATACCACCAAATAAACCCACATTAAACCCCACAACCACCTGCACCATTTCTGGGACCTTTCCGATCACTCAAGACTGAATAACTGATTTCCGGATGTACGATACATCATTCCAAGGTTCTGCTCCTTTGATAGACGATGTGCAGGATCATCGTGTACCTCACTCCTTGTTCTTCATTTTATATTGCCCCTTGTACTCTCTTCCCCCCCTTGTCTTTACTCGGTAAAAGATAGTACAAAGACTAGATACATGTATATAAGTCACTAGTCGACTGGACTATTCGTTCATAGTTTTCGATTAAGTTCCAGTAAACTTTCCAACTCTCTGAAATTAGGGACAGACGATTGAGGAGGGCACAACATATAAGTTGAAGCCAAGTCCCTGCAACCTCAAACCACTCGTACCACCCTATACTGTGAACAGTCCCAAGGCCCCTGGCATTCCTGACTTCCATCTTCTCCGATTCCAATTCAATCCCGAGCCTTAGTCCCCCATCCTCGGAATACGAATCCCCCCTTTGGAAATCATTTGGAACCCTCTGAAAACCCTTCCGGAAGTCTCTAGCTAAGCGCTGACACATGGATTTAACAAGTGTGATGTAAATATGTGGAGTGAATTGACAGGAGCATGTGATGCCAAGACAGATACACGAGGTGCATATAGTCCGTGGGCTGAGGGTGTATAATTGAATAGTGAGTGAGAGCAGAGTTGGGCTGAGTGGGCTGAAATGAATAGTTGGGTATGCCGGCATATGGTTCCTAACACAGAGTTAGGCTGAGCAGGCTGAAATGAATAGTTGGGCATGCCAGCGTATGGTTCCTAATAGCAGAGCAAGATGTATGGGAAATAGGAGATGACAGTGGTGATGATAAGAATCTGACAGTTACTGATCGGTTGCATTTCCATGAGGAATTGTTGGGGGAAGGGATTGATGACTAGGATGAGGCTGTTCAACCAGTTAGATCAACTCTGTTTAAGGTACACTGACTATCTGTCAAGTGTCGGGTACTGACGGACTTTGGTACTGCCAAGGGGTGTTGGCGAAAGGTCAGGTGGACTATGGCCAAGTCCTGCAGGCCAAGAGTAGTGGCGTTGGCTTTAACGTACTCATGAGTTGCGCCCTACTTGCCATGCATGCCACTGTATTTGCAACAGACAGATACTTGGGGGGATGCTGAGGATGCCGGCCTGAGTCGAGGACTTTAACACAAGAGAAGAAGGTAGAAGGGCCTAAGCCTAGTCGATACCCAGAATGAGGAAATATGTACATGCATGTCCTACTTATATAGGTTAAGAAGCGACATGTGGAATAAGGAATGTGGGACAACAAGGTATGCAGAGCATGTGGTTATTGCCCACTACAAATAAAATTAGAACAAGGAATGCAAAGCGGGGATAGAACAATAAAAGACAGGATAATAGAATCGTGATTCAAGATGGGACAATAGGGAGTGGCCGAGTATAAAACAATGGGGTCGTGTCCGAGGATAATACAAGGACAGGAAGTCCCGAGGTGAAACAGACCGGGGAGTGTGGATGGCAGATGTGCCGAGCTGAGACCGGCGCACCAAGTGTTATGCATGCAACGCAGGCACTTGGTCATGGATATAGGATGATTTCTCGGTCGGCACCACCGGCAGATGGGTCTCAGTATGTGGACTTGACACTATCAGACCCTAACCACAATGTGATAACTAATTGAACACTCAGCTAGAGAAATTCTCATTTGCTGTCAGGAATTCAACCACAATTCTTTTCCTGGTGTAGTTTAAACTCCTCCCTACCTACTCTCTCAACCCTTGTATCATGCCACATGATGCTCAACTTCACCATCTAGTATTGTCAAACCATTGACTCTGTTACAGCTGCTTGTGCCTTTTGATGTTCACCAATATGAACTTGGGCCTGAGGAATGGAAGATTGTCGAGCTCTGTAATGTGTTCAAGGTAAGTAATTTTTTTTTACAAATTGTCTGTATGCCATTTACTTACTACTATTTGAATAAGATCTTTAAGCATGCAACATTTATGTTTCATGAGGTATACCCAACCTGCCAGTGGTTATCCCTGCAATGGACCATATCGAAAATTTTCTTGCAACAGTGTTGGACAACCCCAACAAATATTCACCTGCTATTTGTATGGGACTGGCAATAGGCAAAAAAATTATGAATTAGTATTACAAGAAAACTGATGATTCAGAGGTTTACCAGATTTCCATGGGTAAGTTATTAGTCAATTTTAATATTTCATAACCATATTGCTTATTTATGGTCAGTTCTGCACCCCCAATACAAACTCAAATATTTCAAAAAGCATAATTGGGAACTGGCATGGATTGCCACAGCACATCAAATGGCTCAAGAAGAATTAAATTGCTCTTACTGCTACAGGGACATTGGCAGATCTGATCCAACAATGACTATCAATAGTAATGCTGAGATCAGTGTCTTTCTTTTCTTTTATATTTATTAATGGCATCAATGAGTATAGGCTTTAACTTCCACTAATATATTTGATAACCTTCTGGAGCTTGTTGATGTTATATCTCAACATCAAGATGAGCTTGAACATTATCTTGCTGATGATGTGGAGAATGTAATGGATGCTCTCAAATGGTGGTATGAGAGGAGGTCCACTTTTCCCTCTCTATCACGCATGGCCTGTGATTATCTGTCTATTCCTGGTAAGTAACTTTTTATTAAATTATTTGTTATATTCTTTCAATTCTAATAAAAAATTAGAGCTACAACTGTTGCTGTAGAACATGTATTCAGCCAAGGCCATCTTGTTTTGCCCTCTATTTGGAACTGACTTTCAGCTCAGATGACTCGAGCCCTTATGTGTATTTTGATGAAGGAGCTGATTTTAAGGCTGCATTGGGGGATGAGGTCACCTATCCTAAGGAGGAGTGCACTGTGGGTTGGGATTCTATTACAGGTAATATTTAATAAATTCTGAATTCTTGTGGGTCATGAGTGTTATGCCCATACTCTCAATAAACCCATACCAGCCCCCACAACCACCCACACCTTTACCGAGACCTTTCCGATCACTCAAAGTCTGAATAACCGATTTCCAGATGTCCAATACTTATTCCAAGGTTCCGCATTTCCGAACCTCTGAAGACTCTGAAGTCAAGGTTCCACTCCTTTGATAGACGATGCACAGGATCATCGTGTACCTCACTCCTTGTTCTTTGTTTTATATTGCCCCTTGTACTCTCTTCCCCCCTTGTCTTTACTCGGTAAAAGATAGTACAAGAACTAGATACATGTATATAAACCACCAGTCGACTGGACTATTCACCAGTACGAATATCAACTTAATACTGCATCATAGTTTCCGATTAAGTTCCGGTAAACTTTCCAACTTTCCGAAATTAGGGACAGACGATCGAGGAGGGTGCAACATATAAGTTGAAGCCAAGTCCCTGCGACCTCGAACCACCCGTACCACCCTATACTGTGAACAGTCCCAAGACCCCCAGCATTCCTGACTTCCGTCTACTCCAATTCCGATCCAATTCCGATCCTTCACCCCACCCTCAGAATACGAACTTCCACTTCGGAAACCTTTCGGAACCCTCCGAAAACCCTTCCGGAAGTCTCCAGCTAAGCACCAACACGTGGATTTAACAATGAGTAAGAACAATACCCATTGTGGGTGATAGGTAAAAACAATACCCATTAAACCTGCAGGTACCCATACCTGTACCTATGAAAACCCGCTACCCATTGTTAAGGGTAAGGGTATTCTTGGGTATAGGTAGACACAATATACCCAGGGGTTACCCATGCCAATCACCACCCATACCTTGCCCCAAGGGCTGCCTTGCCTTATTTAGGCACATTGAGAAGGGAATATTTTGGGAAGTTCATTTTCATTCAATTTATTTTATATTCTATTCAATTTTCATCCTTCCCCCTGTGAAGTTTTCCCCCATATCATTTTCCCACATATATGCAGATGTACCACACATATGGCTGCATTAGGCCAGCTTCTATCTTCAATCCCTGAAGTTTTCAACTTACAAATCACTTTCCATTTTGTATAAAAACATCAACAGTTTACATTAGAATAAAACAAATAAAGAGGATTTTTAAAGTCCCTAAAACTCCCTCATACACTGGAAATTAAGCCATACTCAAATATATGCTATATGCTCAACTGAAGGTTAAGCACCAGACATTGCACTTTCCTATTTGGGACTAAAAAACCAAGAACTTGTCATACAGCAACCACAGGCTGCAGTTAGGTTCCCAGTATCATATCATATAATTCTACATCATCACATATTACATTTACCTTGTGGGAGAACTACAAATCTCTAAACCAGTGCTTTAGAACCCAGGCTGGTTTCCTGGAATGGCACCTAAGTGGAGGCAAAACCCAGGACAGAATTGTCATAGAACAACATCTTCCCTAGTAATAAATACAAATAAAATCACAGAGAAATCAGGTGAATTAATCTCCTATTTTTCCAACAGAATCTCCAATATTATAGCACAGGAAAGCCCAACAGAAACATAGTCTGCCATATCAAACAACTATTTATTTTGTTTATTTTTCTAAGATGAGATGGAAGTGTGAGGAGGCAGACAGACTCCACCACATGGACAATATAATCCAATGTTTTGTCTGCAATGTTTGTGATTGCAAGGGTGTTGGTCATGTTTGGTTGTAATAATTCTAGTTTAAAGCCAAACTCTGGTTTTTATTTTAAAAATAAGAGGGGCATCGTTTCCCGCCCTCTTGTACGATTGAGCATTGGGTAAAAGGGACCCATATATGAATGAACATGTCGGATTTTTTACAGATACATACTACTGGCATAGCCAATGCTTCATTACAAGCCTAGGGTTACTATATACTTTTTTTTTTTTTTTTTTTTTCAAGAATTGCGTTGTCAGCGCACCGTCATCTTGCGAGCGGTCACTGGCAATAAACTCAACATCAGAGATTTAATCGAGATTCACAATGTGTACCTTGTGACCTACGGTGGTGGCTGCTGGGTTTGTTACACAGCGTGATTAATAGACAGTCCCCAAATTTTAATAAGGAATTTTACATTCAAACAGAGCAGGGGGGAGAGAAGAGCAAAGATAGTTTCTCCCACTTGTTCGTGTGTAGGCAGCAGACTGGGATATAATTATGCTCCGTCCGAAACACGACATATTTATAGAAAGCTATCGACGTAAAGATTTGTTCAACCGATGCCGGCCCTCTCTTTTTCCCAGGGGATGCGACCTCATTGTTCCTTTTAATGCAACTTTGGACCTCCCGGACTTTCAGGGGTCCAATGCGCGCTGCGGCATCTACCAATGCCTCAGAAATGCTGACCCACTGTCCTTCCTCATGCATCCGTCATTAGAGAACAGATTCCCACAGACTCGCTCCTTTCCCATTGTTAGGTACATGACGTAGCGTATAATCTAACACCCTCGCATGTCAAGGCACCGTAGAGCCCCCATGGCCCTGAAAAGCACAACCAAGCTTGCACCTATTATCACACTAAATTCAACTCACATATAAATAGAAATAGACCCTTTTGGGCAGCTGTGTCCCGGACATCCAGATATATTCATTGGTCCTGAAGTGCGATGACAAAGAATGTTCGAGTCTCGGATTGATTTGGATACTCTGGCCCCATTTTGGGGTGGGTTTCTCCGTCAAGACGGGAGAATCTTGAGCAACGATCCGTATTTACGTGGAAGAATGCGCGAGCCCCACGTCCAGCTATACTCTCCACCCTATTTCGTTGGACAGCCGTGAGTGACCGGACTCATTCATTCATTGTGATAGC
>QLPI01008163.1:0-60082 GCA_003314275.1 Chroogomphus rutilus | reverse complement strand
AATTGGAACACCTTCTTCAGTACCCAGACACAGCCTGCCCTGGTAAAGGAGCAAACAACATGGCGGCGTCAATTTTGCAACTTGCTTTCTGTGTTCATAAGTCCACAGATTTGAAGACTGCGGTCATGAAGGTTTTTATTCAACATCAGGCATTTCCCATTGTGGATGATCACAGCAGAACAAGATGTTTTAACCAGAATATCTGGGCATGGTGTTGAATTGGACAAATTCTTTTCACATGAAATAGGAAGGGTTGCCGATTGTTCATGGTTATGTTCTGATCATCAAAGTAGCTGCTGAGGAATAGCCTTTCTAGTATCATATGCTGGGAAGAAAAGATCTTGAGAATGTAGTCTTGAAATTCAACTTTGTCCGTGATCTCGATCGATGAATCACTGCACAGCGCACTGTACTCCAGCGAAAGGTTGAAAGGGTCCTCAAGAGAAGGATCAAGAAGGGTAGAGAGGATGGGGTGAGAGCCGTAGCGAGACACTTGCAATACGGCGTCCTTAGACAGTGGCCCTATATGTCCCAATCGATATGGTTCATTCAGATAACGCATGTACCAAAAAGCTCCCTCACACGTCGCGGAGGTATGCGAGGTTCGAGCGGGGTCATTCACCTCATCCATCTCGTCGAGCTCCCTTTTCCTCGTGGTCTTGGTCACCCCGAGGCCATACTGCGTTCCCAGATTAGCGAATGGAGCTGGCGGTCCAAAGGACGGCTGACTGTGGGTGCTGAACCTAGATGATACTTGAGTTCAATACCGTCAATGAATTTCCAGTGAGCCTATGAAGTTTGGTTCAGATTCAAGGTGTAGCTCTGTCTCAAAGTCAAAGAAATTACATTAAGTTTGCCACGTGAATGGTGTACCATTCGTCAATTACATGATGTCACTTACGCGGATGCAAATAACACCATGACGACGACGATATCAACTAGCAAAGTACAGTGGTGTATAAATATATGTGCAGATTATATCTGTAGTATATATTCTCGCTATCGTAAACTCAATTCTTTTGGGAAAGTAAGTTTTGAACATCCTTTCGCCATTATTTGGGCCGCTAATCCTCTTCTGCAGTGCTTCGTGTGGTTCATCGTGCTGTTCCATGTCGCTCTTCTCATTATAATAGCTGTCTTCGGGCCAGCCCGCATCTTCCAGATCCTTTACAACCTTTCGCAGCAACTTAGAGCGATGCGCTTCGGTTGGTTGATCCTGGGAGGCTTTATGGGCAAGTGATTATCATCATTATGTTGGGTCTGGCCTCACATCCTCGGTCTGTTCGAACCTTGGTCGCCAGTTGCGGCTTCCTTTCCTCCCATGGTAGGTTTCTCGACCAGCACAACTGTGTGTGGTTTCGCCTATGGCATGGAGGGTTTCTTCGTCGCAGCACCAGCTACCCTCATTGGCTCTGGGCTGTCTTTCATCACCTTGCGCCTCCTTTTCAAACGAAAAATTGCTTCTTGGGCTTCGAAGAACGAGCAGTGGCAAGCATTGGAACAAGTTGTCGTCAGCGCTCATGTATTGCTATCTCCCCCAGGCTGTGCGCTGATCATACCTCGTGTGACCTAGGAAGCCAAAGGCTTACCCCTTATCATCCTTATTCGATTGTCGCCCTTCCCTCCCTATGTCTACTCACAACCGTTATTTGCCGTACGTTATCTCCACTCAATGAGTCCAAACATTGAAATCGTATTCGATATTTTAGTCTATTAGTGTCGTAAAATTTTGGCAGTTCATGCTGGCCACGGTCTGCTTCCTACCCAAAATTCTGTTGGCGGTTTTTATCGGTTCCCGAATCGCCAAATTCTCTGATAAGGAGCAACGAGGGCAGATGGACACAAGTGAGCAGAAATTTCATTCGATATTTTTTTGATTGTTCTTAAGCCGCACCACAGCCGCGCAGATAGTCAACGGGACATCTATAGCAGTAGGTCTCCTACTTGGAGTTGGACTAGGATGGTCAGTATTTCCCTCTCCACTCACCCAAGCCCTTCGCTGAGAGTGTATGCATGTCAAGGTTTTTGTATCGCACAACGCAAGAAAGGATCAGGTCGCTCAAAGATCTTCCCCGCGAAGTGAATGAGTTGGCCGCAGACGCATTAGATGAAGCTAGCGAAGGAGCCCCGCTTTTGCAAAATCTGTCAACTGATACCTTGGTTGATGTAGAAGAAGGACCTCACACAAATCATTCCTTGTTCTCTCACAATCAATCATCAAGGACACGATAGTAGAGTGATTTTACCAGCTATAAGCTATACATGGGCGATCACTGTAATTTGAATGTAATTTATATTGCCAATAAAATTTGGGCAAAGAAATCACCTAAGAACCCCTTTTGCAAAATCTGTCAACTGAGTCGAGTGATTTTACCAGCTCTAAGCTATACATGCAAAGAAATCACCTAGGAACAATACTTGTCCTTGCATATGCAAATACGATACATGATTGACAGATGTTGTTTATACGATGGAAACGAGTGATGATACGGGGATACAAGATGACAGGGTGAAAGAGGCTGAGGTCCCTAATAGAAATGGACAAAGAGAAGCGCTAGACTTGCGCCAAACAAAAATAGTAAAAGGAACATCCGTCCATCTTTTGCATGTCGCCTAGCCTCTCGAAGCTGGGTATTACCCTTGTCAACCATAGATGAGGCGGCGATAGCATCTTCATGGAGCTGCTCTGTAACTTCTGTCTGGCGTGTGAGATGTGTTACTAGCTCCATCTGTAGAGCACTGATATCAAGGAGACGCGACTCGGCTAGCTGCACTGATGCAAGAGTATCCTGCACAGAGCGTAAAATGTTTGCATTCTCGGTTTCGAATTGGAGGATTTGTGATGGTGTCAATTCAATCTCGTCGGTATCATCGTCCGAAAAACTTGAGTCCTCACTTGGGGTTGGCTGATATGATGGCTGTCGAATAGTCAACTGTGAAGAGCCGTAAGGGGAGTGAGAACCGGTCAGTGATGATGCAAGGCTTGAGGCCAGGCTAGATGGACCACTAATCCCGTCTAGCCAACTTCCCTGATTTACCACATTCCGAGACCGTTCCGGGTCGCCCATCCCCAACTCTATCGCCTCCTTTGCAGTGCCAGAGCCTAATGTTCGGGCACGTTCGGTCTGGCGTTTTATGCGCTCCTCCTGCATTTCTTTTTGGTTTTGGCTCGCTTCTGCTAAACGACGGTTTAAAAACCATGTGATGCCAGAATGGTGAGCTGCGACATAGTCAGACGATTGGGAGGTAGCGTCCTGTGTTAACCTCGAAGGGAGAAGGCGCAATATAGGATTGGTCTTATTAGCAGCTAATTCTGCTCTCCCTGCAGATATCGAGATAAGGCTAAGAAGACATGATTTTGAAAGTGGCTCTAGCGTACGTTTCTCCAGTGCCTCCATCTCCTTGACTCTATCTGCGCAACGGGATAATATGACACGAGCTTGTAGATCTATCTGGTCTCGTTCCTCATTGCTGAGGTGTCTGATACCTGTCCATTGGTCGTCTAATCCTGCCAGATCGAGGTGGCGGGACGGCTGACGGGATAGTAGTGGACCAGAATCAACATTTAGGTAGGGCCGCCGTATGCTACTGAGCATTTTTGACAGTGTCGTAATGTGATTGAGCTGTAGACACACAGGAAATCAAATTATCAAAGTGTATCGTAAATGGCGCGTATTGACGCGACTTACGATGGTATAAGCTTCGGCGACATATTCCTTGCTTGACAGCAGAGCAGTCTGCTCGCCATCCCGGTCAGATAAAGGTCTTCTAGGCGGTCTGGAGATCTTGCGGCGTTTCCCATCGGGAATGGCACTCTTTCTCTCTTCGACAGCCTGGCGAAACTCTACGGTGCGGTTCAACATCATAATAGGCTAACTGGTACGTTCCCACGCTTTCAGTATATAATGGACGCTTGTGTGCTGTATTTGCTCTTTACCACAACCGCGACCGCAACAAATACTTGCCTGAGCATTTTTGCGATGAAGACGGCTTTCGTCGGTGTCGGAAGAACAACACAGTATGCTCGTTTGAGGCAGATTACTGGCTTTATTCTACCGTTTTTCGCCATGAGTTGCATGCACAATATTTACACTATCATCCAACTGTTTTTCCTATTCGTGTATTTAGGCTGAAAGACGTGTTTCATAAAGAATCCTTTTAATTCAAACACTTTAGGCGTTGACACTTTTCTCAGGGAGACAGGAAGACAAAACTCACGTGATCTTCCCAGGTCTTGCGAGCCATGAAGTTAGCCAACGCAGGTCACCACCGGAAAACTACTTACAACATCCTCGCAGATGTACGATGCTGTCCCCTTCCCGAGGTACCCTCAATGCGCAGCAGACCTTGGCAAACTCTTGCCGCATCCCCCAACATTTGGACTCGCCTTGGAAGGGTGGCCGTTTTAGGCGAAAACGACAGTACTCAGTGCCATTCCGGCTGCGTGAATGCTCTGCATTGGTCTGCTGATGGTACCGTACTCGTCAGCGCAGGGGATGATACAAGGCATATAACCTTAGCCTCTTGTCCACGCAGTTTCAGCTAACGTCCACCGTCAACGGATAGGATCCATTTATGGCGTCTTGACTCGTCCAGTGGCTCCGGCGATTACCCTTTAACTTGCACCGCAAAAATACAAACAGGCCATACCAACAACATTTTCAATGCGCATATTTTGCCTGGTTCTACTCGAATCGCCACATGTGGAGCTGATCGAGAGGTTTGACCAATTTTTGCACTGCTACTACCTATATCACCATAACCTTATGTCGAATCCAGGTTCGCGTTTTTGATGTCAATCGCGGAGGTCTATCCCACCACTCCGGAGAATTGACGGAATATTCAGAACGCCAAGCATGTCTTCGAGTTATCAAGTGCCATCAACATCGTGTTAAAAGAATTGTCACTGAGAATTCTCCGGACTACTTTTTAACTGTGGCTGAGGTCAGTCAAATTATTCTCTTCATTTTTTTTTCTTCCAATCGTTGCCTTCATTACCTAGGACGGGACAGTCAGGCAACACGATCTCAGAACACCTCATAAGTGTTGTGAGTCCAGATTGAATGACACATGTCCGCCACCGTTGCTCGATCTTCATCCTATGGAGCTGTCTACCATCGCACTTTCACCATTGACACCTTTTAACTTTGTTGTCGCCGGGGAGTCACCATACGTAGGTCATTGAGTGTTTCCACAGCTCGGAGTTTATGCTTCATCATTTGGACACGTCAGGCATATCTCTTCGATAGAAGACACATGGGGCGTCGTTTGAAAGAAGAGTGGGGGATAGAATGCAGACCCGACGACATAGCAACATGCGTCAGGCGATTCGGCCGTAACGCTAAACCGATAAACGAGCTCTCTGGACACGAACATATCACAGGCTCTCGTATGTCTCAAGATAACGGGCACGAGGTATGTGTCTAGACAAGCGATGGATCATTTTTAGCTATAATTAATGACATTTCATAGTTGTTACTCTGTGCGTATCTTCCACCCGGACGATCACACGGTCTCATCATTACTTGCTTTAGCGTATAGTGCTGACGCCGTATACCTATACTCCACTCGAGATCCACCTGAAACTACGCGGTCCTCTCAGTCTCCAATACTTTCGCCAAATAAGCGGCGTAAAATCCGTCCAGCTAGCAGTGAGTTTGACCACTCCTGCCACAGGTTCGACAAACCGACCCCGAGTTGTGATGATTCTATGGATATCTCATATGATTCATGTCATGAGGAAGACACTGATGTCACAGACGACGAGGACGACGAGGAAGAAGAATCAAAGATCCCCGAGATGCTACAAGTGCCAATTGTGTACCCTCGCCAAAAGTATAAAGGTGCATGCAATATGGAGACAGTGAAGGACGGTGAGTACCAGTCCGGTCTAGTCTCCTCGCACTGACTGGTGTTTTTTTTAGTCAACTTTGTTGGTCCACGAGATGAATACGTAGTATCGGGCTCAGATGATGGCAAGTTATTACTGTCTCGCAGTTACCACAGCTGAGTCTTGAATCTGGGCAGGCAATTTCTTCATATGGGACAAGACCTCGGGTCAGATTTTGGATATACACGAGGGTGACGAAACAGTCGTTAACGTGGTATGTCTGGGATATTCGAATTTATGGACTTGGGTTAATATTTTGTGAAGATTGAGCAACACCCAGCGCTTCCCGTTCTAGCTGTCAGCGGTATCGATAATACTGTAAAGGTGCGGTCACTTTCAACCTCCAAAGAGATGACTTGATGACCTGATGGCGTCACTGCAGATTTTTGCGCCAACTTCGGGCTCCCGGAAATCTTCCCGGATGGCACGTCGGGACGAAATCATGAAGAACAATACGGCCCAAGCAAGTCTGCGTCTCTCGCGGCAGCGTTTGCAACTTTCGAGTCTAGTCAATCATTATCGACGAGCTTTGTCGCGTGCGGGAGGATCAGAAGATGGAGAGTGTGTATATCAATGAGCAGACCTGCATGTCCGAATTGCTGTGGTGTAAGAGTAGAGAGCACATGTGTATTTGTTTGGCGCTTGCTTTGACGCGTGAAGTTCATGCACCACACACTCTTGTCCAGCATCATTGCACTACATGCTCCGGGGTTGATGGCACGTTAGTGCAGGGTAGGGGACGAGGATAGTTCGTTTACAAGTGTGTAGGGTGGTTGACGCGCGTGGGTCATCACAGTTCTTCGACCATCCTTGAGGACGACTTTCGGGATTTTTGTAAAACGGATGCTGGCTGCCTCCAGTCTATGCTGTTAATAGTAAATTTTTAAAGTATCGTGAGTATACCCCTTTCCAACAATTTTCATATATATTTGTGGGATGAGGAGGCTGCTGACGCTTCCTTGGCGTCGACCGCGACTTTCCTCAGTCCACCCTGCATTGCACATTACAACATATCCAAACCCGTGCCACTGTTCTCAACGTTTTAGCAATTGTCGACCGTCAATTTCTCGCCCTCCAGGTGCTGCAGGTGTTTTGTCGGGCGGCAGACGGGTTTTGAACTTTCCCACTCTGTCTACAAACGCCGTCTTTTTTTCACCGTTATTGTTTGGCTGTCAATGCAGAACACACACAGCAGGGGGAGGCAGCGTGTTTCTGATAGCGTGTCGCATTACGACGATGGGGGTGACGTCGACACTAATCTTCCACTCCTAGCAACCAGATTAGATGGCCCACGTCCCTCTCGTTCTCGCTCACAAGCACATCATTATACCCAACGCTCGCCGTCCAGACATGACTACTCTGTGACGAACGATGACTCTAGGGAGCATCAGCGGCATGATCGTTGGCGACATGGGGAGTCATCGTCATACACCTCTAACCGTAACCGTTATACACATGCGTCTGACACTGACCCATATGACAATCGCCACCGAGATGATTATTACGACCGTGACCGTGCAGGGGATAGATACTCCACTTCGACTCGAACCTGGGAACCTTCAGACCGTGATTATGCATCGTCTAGTCGCGGAGATCGGTGGGCTTCTAATTCGAGGTATGATGCCAATAACTCGGAATATGATCGTTGGGAATCTCGCGAACGAGAAGTAGACCGGGATGGTTATTCTACATCTGGTCGTCGCAAGGACAACTACGAAAACGAGGACTCCCGCAGCCGAGACCGCACCTGGACCGCTCGCGACCAAGAATGGGACCGTTCGCCAAGTCAGAGGCGTCAAGAGTGGAATCGAGACTCGCGATCTTCTTTGATATCAAGAACTGCTCCTGCTCAATCAGCAGAAGATCGTACATGGAAGCCTGCTGCATCGTGGCAGTCAGGTGAACGTCACTCACAACAAGGGACACAGAACGCTGGGACATATAACAAGAGAAAACCAAAAAGATACAATCAAACGCAGGGACGACGAGGTTTGACAAGTAGCCAGCACAACAGGAAGCCATACGATTGGAGAGACGGCCCTAGTAATTGGCCAGATGCCCCTAGCACTAGAGACAGGTTAATTATATTTATTTATATCGAGATTTTCTCATATTTGTCACAGGGAGATCACTCACGTTTACGATCAGCCTCACTCTAAGCATGATTCGCGAGGAACAAAACGTCATCAAAGATCCATCTCTCGCTCACGCTCAAGGACACCATTGTCACGTAGTCCATCTATCGCACACTCTAGATCGTCGAAACGACCTCGACATCAACGATCTCCACTTCGAACAGACCGGATATCTAGTCGCAGCCGTAGTCGAAGTCGCAGTCCCAGTCTGAGCAGGAGCTTGACCACTAGCCCTCGTCCTCGACCTGTCACAGATATCACAGGTCATTCAAGAAGGTCGAGGACTCCCTATTCAATCGCATCTCATCGCAGTGATGACAAGCGTGGCCGCGGTCGCCTCCGAAGCGTTTCTTCCTCATCAAGTGGTAGCCGGAGTCCTGCTCAACGACGGCGGTCTCTTCATAGACTTCCCGTCTCCTACACCCAAAAGGCCAAGAGTCTTCCCATGCAAGCGGATCCCAGACCTCTTCATACAAGCTTGGATCTATCTAGAAAATCGCTTCATACCGAGAGTTCGAGTAGGTACTATAATGGAAAGGAGCAACCAAATGGCCATGGCAGTTATGATTCTCATGTTCGTATTTTCATCCATCCTTTCACCGTCTGCCTTTCTCATGTAATTATCAGAGGGACTTGAGACATGGTACTCGAAAGGAGATCGACCCTTTATTGCGGTCACAGTCTCCAAGCAGACAGACTGTTACTGGATATGATAGGATCCTATCCCGTAATGGTCACGAAGACCATGTATGTCACATCATCCTTTCCATGTTTACATTTTCCTCATTTTTGCTCATAGCTTCATGTCATATCAACACTCCAATCAGAAGAAAAAGATCGTGCCACGACTATGGATAATCCTCCAGTTCCGCTGAGAGGTTTGCCTGGTCCAGAAACTCCGAGTGTGATTCCGCCAGAGCCACCATCGACAGGTCCCATTTTCATACGCCAATTGGGTGGACGACTGCTCGAGTCTGGAGATGCTGCTGTCAAAAAGTTTTTCCCTGGAGATGATGAGGATGTCGAGATAAACCAAACCGCGCCTCGTCCCAACTCTCACTCTGCTGGAAGGAGTCGTTGGGTCGCTGTTTCTAGTGCTCCTTCAAGACCAGATGCACCGTCTGTTTCGTCACGGAAGGTTGAATCACGAATTCCGACTCCTATACCCCAAGATCCTCATGGAAGCAAAGAACTCGATGAAAAAGCAGAAGAGCCAGCCCTACACAGTCCACAGCCACAGCCATGCCCATCTCGACAGCCATCTCAGTTGCCTGATGCAGATACAGCAGACACAGCTATTCATACTCTCGAGGAAAGTGTCTCACATCCTGTCCGGATAAAAGAAGAATTGTACAAGATCGTGAGCCAAGTCGGCGAGGGTACCTTCGGTAAGGTGTACAAGGCAGAGAATACAGTTTCCCGTACCTTCGTAGCTCTCAAACGGATTCGGATGGAAGGAGAGCGCGATGGTTTCCCGGTAACAGCTATGCGAGAAATCAAACTTTTGCAATCACTCCGACATCCAAATATTGTAAATCTACACGAGATGATGGTGTCTAAAGGTGAGAATTAATCTGATGTCATATTTCCCATATTCAAAGATTTTTCAAATTTTAAGGACACGTCTACATGGTATTTGAGTACATGGACCATGACCTCACCGGCGTACTTTCGCAAACGCAATTCTCCTTTTCTCCTGCACATTTGAAATCCCTTTGTCGTCAAATGCTAGCGGGGTTGGCATACTTGCACCACAAAGGTGTCATTCATCGCGACATCAAGGGCTCCAACATCCTAATTAACATTCGAGGGGAACTCAAACTTGCTGACTTCGGACTCGCAAGGTTCTACCAAAAGCGGCGTCGGAGTGATTACACCAACCGTGTTATTACCTTATGGTACCGACCTCCCGAGCTACTTCTTGGTACAACTGTGTATGGAGCAGAGGTTGATATGTGGAGTGCCGGGTGAGTGCCCTTAAAGTCGCCGCTAAGGCGAAGGTCTCTTAACTGTGTTCTGGGTTCTTGCAGATGTATCATGCTTGAATTATTCACCACGAAGCCAATATTCCAAGGCAACGACGAGATTCATCAGCTACAAGTAGTTTATGATATTTTGGGATCCCCAAATCCCTCTGACTGGCCTGGATTGACTGAACTTCCATGGTATGAACTAGTCAAACCAAGGAAATCTCTGAAAGGAGGGTTGAGGGAACTCTTCAAGAAGTGCGCACCATGTTCCCTTGAGCTGTTGTATCAGGTCTTCTTCTCTAAACCCTTGCTTTGCATAGATGGTTATCCCCAGCCGGTCTAGACCTTGCCGAAACACTTTTAACTTATGACCCAAGTAAGCGAGCAACTGCTGTACAAGCACTCGAAGCACCCTACTTTACAAGCGAGGAGCCTCAAGAGATGTTACCAGAGTATGTCAAGCTATTTATTACACACTTAAAATTTAATGCTAACCCCTTGGTTGACACAGACTCTCATCATTGGAAGGCGAATGGCACGAATTCGAGTCTAAGCGAGAACGGGAACGAAAAAAACGACGCAAACCAGAAGCATGAAAATTTGTTATTATATACATCTGTTCCTAGTTGTTGTCTCGGTCAATCTAGAAAAACATCATGCTGTCAGTGTCATACTCTGCATTACCAGACCTTTCTCCGTGAGGTGCTGCACGATGGCCTCAACCTGATGATCAATTTGTAAATTGATTCAGGGATACTGGTAGCACTCACCCCTGCGGCAGTCTTGCGAATCTGCTGATCCCACTGTTTAGTCAATGGAGCACCCGTGTCTTCGGTATGCATGTCAACGTCTCCTAAACCTCCAGCTTTCCCTTGGGCATCATCCTCTTCCGACCTCCCTTCAAACCAGATGAGCCTTTCTATCTGGTCTATGGATCCACGTAGACGACCTTGTTCAATCATTTTTCTAGCCATAGTTTCGGCAGCCCCTGGAGTCAAATCAAGTAGTGTCCCTAAACCAGAAAATGTAATGTTGTTGTATATTTTGGAGCAAGACAGAAGGTTGTGTTCCATTACTGCCCTATCAAGAACCGTGGATGGTCCAGTGCGGACACTAGCGTCGGGATCTGCAAGTATTGAGTCATCTGTTTGAACGGCAGAAGCTAGTCTATCGTTGGATGATTGACTGATTTTGGCGAGTTGATGAGGCTTGAGAGAGCTTTCGAACTCTTTGACTTCAGCAGGTCGTAGAATATGGTCGAGAAACATTTTTGTTAAGATATTATGATTAGGGAGTTGAGCCGTTCGCTCATCTCGACATAGGGATGCCAACATGCGCGAACGATTAGGACCAGCCGGGGCTAATACCGCACAAGTGACTGCCGCTGACCTGAAAGCAAACATTAACGTTGCATATGCCAGTGCACACGCAGAACGCACAGGGCCTGAGACCGTTCATCTTCGTCGAGATCGCCGACCCAGCTTAACTCATGGTACCTGCTAGCAGCTTCAAGAAATTTCCGAGCATAGTCATGTATTCTCGCTTGGCAAAGTTTAAAGGCTAGCTGGAGCTCTTTCTCTTGCGTTGAGTGGATGAGAAGCGCAGCGCGGTTGTAGTAAGTTTCAGCCTGAACTGAATCCTCTTCTTCTAAAAGAAGACGGACTATACGAATATATGTCTTCAGTTTTTCTTCATCAGTCCTGAAAAATTCTAAACCTTCTTGTACGAGAATATGATAGATAAAACACACCGTTGCCCCGCATCAAGTTGTATGGCCATCAATACCCGCGCGGATTCTCTAAAGTCTTCTTCCTCTTCAAGGTAGTCTGCCAGTTGATATCTTAGAAAAGTTGCCTTGGCCTTAGTCAGATGCTTGCGCCGATCTGGAGACAAGCCCATGTGTTTCTCACCTGCTCTTCAAATCTAGTTATTCGCGGCTGTATGATGCGCAAACAGTCTTCCACAATGGCTTTTCGTGTCTCTCTGTCCCTGACACGTTTTTCATCCAAAGCTCTCACTAGCTCTGCGAGTACAGGTCGCCCAACCACAATGTTCACATGGTCTTGTGTAACGAAATCGACAAGGAGACGAATGTCACTCGCGACTCCGCGCTGATCTGTTTTGACCAATACATCTAAGAGAAGGGATAGATAACCATTGGCTTGGTCCTTGGAGGGTAAAAAAGTCAAATGCGATAACTTCGCCTCCATTCGCGCAATGTTTGTGCGCCACAGTTGCTTGGAGGAGATGCCGCGGAAGTAAATATATCAGTCTCTCTTATTGTCCAGAAATTTATGCAAACATTGTTGAACAGTAATATACACAATTATCTTTTGCCCCGAGACATGAATCCTTCAGTCTGTCGAAAATCACGTATGTGCCCTTCACTTTCGATCATCATCTGTACCGACAATGGGTTCACTTATTATATCCTAACATAAGGAGGGGGTACTTACCTCGTATGCCATCCTGTAGATATCAGATTTCGGCCTGTTGTACATCATTGCGTTGGCAAACATAAGGTAAATCTCTCGCTGGTAGTCATCAGAATTACTGATAGCTCCGTCCTTGATCTTTGTTTTCATCGTTTTCAGGTCCATAGGACGTTTAACGATCTCATGATAGTCTGGTGCCTCGGAGTCTTTGATTGGATTATGAAATATATTGCCATTCCGATGCTGTGATATTTGGGAGTGCAACATTGAAATAACAGCCTGAAATCGCTTGATTGTAGAAGGCGAGGGTTCAACATTGGGCTTAACACGACGGCGGCCAGGGCCTACAAAGGGGACTTTAGTGTCAATGTGTTATAAATTAGAGGCTTTATTACCTGGATCATCATCTTCAGTAGGGACAGAGTCGTCTCGTAGCCTCTTCTTTTCTCGACCAGAGTCTGGGGTTGATGCCTCGACTTCACCAAGCTTGCGCTTTCCTGAGGAAAAATAAATTTTATTTGAGAATTGGAAAGGTGAGGATATGAATCAATAAGAACCTTGTGATACTGGACGCAAGGAAGGCAGTCCACTAGATTCTATAGGAGCTTCAACGTCCGAATCAAAAGTTATAGGTTGAACGTCTTGCTGAACCTCCCCATCAAGCCCAGAGGCAATCTGTGTGTCCGTATCATTGTCATTCACCAAGACCTCCTGAACGGTTGTTGGAGCGGGAGGTGTTACAAGGTTAAGGTCTACAGATGTTAGACGAGAAAGTTCTTCTAGGGCTTCAATTGCTTTGAGTTCTTCTTGAGTTCTTTGCTCTCTTGAGATGACAACTGGTTTAGATAGCGGTGCACTATTTGGTGCATTCGTAACGTTGGCTGACCTCAATCAGTCGCGAAAAGAGGCCCAGGAAGGACACTTACTACGAGTTGGACATGTTCGAGACAACTCTTCTACGGGTGTCGTTGACAAATCCATATTTTTCAGAGAAGGGCTCTGGACCATGCTAATGTCAATTTTATCGGGAGTGGCGATTTCTTTCGAGACAGGTGTTACAACGTCCGCATCAGTTGGTTTGTTCTGCTCTGGAGATTGAGTGTCCTGCTCTGGAGATTGAGTGTTCTGCTCTAGAGATTGAGTGTTTTGCTCTAGAGATTGAGTGTTCTGCTCTTCGGGAACTGAAGTTAGTTGTATTGTTTCAGATGGTGGAGGCGTTATTGAGGGAGCGGGTTCCCGACCAGATACCATCTCAACAGGCGATTGTAATATTTCTGAGTCCAAATCGGTGTCGTTTTCGACCGGCAGCTGCCATAACACAATCAAAACCCCCGAGAGAAGAAAGTAGGGTTACATCATACCTGGACTAGTCTATCCTGTTGCGAATCATCCTCTGCCACCGCTGCCACTGGGCGTGAGGGCTGTATCACGCTCGATGGATGTGTCGAAAGGGAAACATCATTTTCCTGAGGCTGAATAGTAGTAGATGTGGTGGTGGTGGTGATGGTGGTGGTGGTGGTGGTGGTGGGTGTGGTATTTTGAGGAATAATTCCTAATTCTTGCGCAATTTCGTTGTCCCATCTACCCGCTCGTATATCGTCAATCTCCGAGGCTAAAGTTCTTTGATCGAGAGAGTAAGCTCTATGTATAGCAAATAGAGGAGCACATACTTAAACTTCTCCTCCTCTGCTATGATAAGAGACCTTAATTCGATAACCCGATCCTGATAATGTCGTTGGGCAAGCTTAAGATTAAGACGTGCTTTGATACCCAGATCTCAATAAAATGCCATGCAACAGCATCATATAACGTACCATGCGGAGCATGTGTCTCGTCCGAACTTATACACCCATAAGGTGAAGACTAGCTCACCCGAGCGGAAGGAGCCTAGCAAGCTTACCACTCATAACCTGCCTCTCCCATTAGATGAACATAAATTGTTTGACACGCCTGGGGATTCATGGTCAATTGGACTGGGACAGATATGTTGCGAGGGCAAGGTACCTGAGGAGAGAAAAAACCTTTAGGTCGACTGATGAGGGGATGCTTGCTGAGGACTCTTGAAATATCTAGCCATGCGTTGGCTCCATACTCATAGACTGCTTGGGCTACAAGCAGACGTTCGCGAGCAGAAAGGTGAGACACAACCTCTAGATTGCCTCTAGAGGCACGAGTCGAGGACATTGCAGACAAAGGAAGAGTCGTGGGAAACTTTTGGATACAAATAAGGTGTTACATAAGATACAAAAGTCTCTGCTAGTGAGATATATATATTAGAACCACGGATAATATGCTGTATTTTGCTTGGCAAGAAGCAATGGGTTCGTTGCAGAAGATATCTGAATTTCAGAGTCGGCAACTGTTTTATTACTACTGACGACAGATTCACTCACAAGGCTTGTGATGGTTTGCACTGCAGGCACCGGAGGGCCGCTCCCTCCCTACGAAACATTGTCAGATGAAGATCGAGTTGATACGTAATATGCTTACTCTCTCCCTGTCTTTATCTTGGGAACGGCATGACAGATGTTCTGCTCTAGAAACCACAATGTCTATGTTGGTGAGGACATGTTGACGGAACAGCGTGTCAGCGTGTTGTGACTTGTTGAAGTACGTATACCATGTCATAACCTCGTCCCGGATAAACAAGCTTAGCTGTTGTTCCATGTCAAACTGGCATACAAAGAAGTGAGTATTAACCTGCAAAAAGACAAGATTCTGCTGACCTCTGGCTCTGTCAAAGACCTTGCTATTGCCATAATACCAGAAGTCAATAAGCCCTCGATGCCAATGGGATTCAGAAAATGCTGCATATTTGGAGTGAGTCGAAAAGGAGTATGCTCGTTCCAATGCATCCTTGGGGAACTGGGGTCAAATGCTACGACTCATCAGTGCTTACCTAGACAGTGTATAATGAAAGGCACCATACCGGGCATTAGTTCAGACATATAGATTTGGCCAGTGGATCGGGATATGTGGAATCTCGATGGGAGACGACTGGTCAAACACATGATATATGTCATGAAAGTCATGGATGCCAATTGCAAGGCAAATTGCTTCCGCATTGTCCAGAGTTCATATGAGGTTTTCATTGTTTTAGTCATGTACTAATGAATAAGAGATCAGCGAGAGGACGAGCAATGAAAGTAGATCTGAAATTACATTTGAAATGATGTTTTCGGGTATTAACTTAGTCATGATTTCTTGTACGAGTTCCGCACGAAGGTTAGTCACTTGACTATCAGAGAGCTGAGAAATGTCTATCAGAAGAGGAATATTGAGGAAGCTGAAGACAGACTGATGGACTGTATACAGCCTCGAACTTTTCTGCAAAGGCTAACTGTGGATCTTCGCGAGCTATCCGCATTGTGTCGCAATGCTCGTCATAGATATGTTGCATTGTAACGTAAGAGGAATCGTTTGCGAGTAGTCGTAAAGTGGGATTTAAAGGGACTGCCACGGGCAAGTGAAAGTTTAAGTTCCGCTTGCGACTCTCTTTGCGACGAGTTAACACTCTGGCCGTAATGTCAGATTGATGTACATTCAGCAAGCAGAACAATCTCACCCGTTAAAGATCCTGAAAAGTTGCTGGATGCGTTCCTCACGTCGGACCCAAGTCTGTGTGGGCATTTGAACCGCGAAAGAATGGGTTGTGCCATCATGGCCGATAAGTGTGATGCGTTTGAAGGTAAATCCGTTCCCTCGGCAAAATTCCACTTTAGGTGCGTAACGCATAATTCTGGTGAAGTTGCTGTTGTTGTCCTTGTTCTGAAATGATGTAAGCTCAGTATCAAAACATTAAAGGATTGGTGTCATATCAGCTGACCTCGAGGTATTGACCAGGAACCTCTACTTCGTCAAATTTACCGTGCTGAAACTCAACTAACCACTTGCTGACAGTGTCTAGAGATTGGAAACGAGGGCGACTGTCCAAGACATTCTCATATTTATCTCGCCATTCCATCATTCGTCGAATATACTCTCGTAGAGACAATTTGCCTCCCTTGAAGTCCTCTTCGAATTCAGCCTGTCCATACATGGATGTCATTATTGAGAAACTTGACAGCACTATTGCTTACCCTAGTGACGGGGGAGCTGACAGACCGTAGAAAAGTCTCGATGGCTTCAACGGATTGTTCTGGGACGCTGAGATCATTATCGGACTGGGTGAGTCCACTGTGAAGATTCTGTGCGACGTCATGTGTGGCATGGTCAAAAAGCTGATCACTGGATGTACTCACATTCAGTCCAGCCGCGACAGCATTGCTTAAAATTCGATAATTGTCTTCTTCGTTACTTGGTTTGAAGCGCTGTTTAAGCTGATCTTGTATGGTTTCCAATGTCAACGCTAGAAGAGGAAACGCTGTTTTCAAGATTGCAACAATCTCTTCCACATACTCCCAGGGTTGCCGAGCCTCACGGCCAGATGTGCCAATGGACTGTCCTCCAGGCTGGACGCCATTTTGACCCGCATGAGGTGTCTCAACACGGCTTCCATTTATCCCCACCGTCATGGAATCTGCAGTCATATTGGTATCTTGCTTGGTAGATTCGCTTTGAGAATCGCCCATCATGACGTCGCCATCGGCCGTCATTTCACCTCTGATTACAGACACACTGGAGGGCGTTGCTGAACGAGCGTGTTGAGCTCGGACTGCAGCGGCTTGGGATCGCATGCTGGCAAAATCGTCCTTTGTGGTCCGCAGATGCCAGAATAATGCCTGGGAATATATTAAATGTTAATTTATTCATACAACCAGCACAACGAGAGCTGGGGAAAAGACGAACTGACTTGAGGGTAAAGCTTTGCGAGACTGAGCAAAATATAGCGGGCATTTTTAGCTTCTCTGTGTCCGAGTGACAGTAACAACTGTGGGATAAGTGTTATCCAATACCAAAACGCAGCTTCTCCTTTATAATTGTCGAAAGCAGCAGAAATAACGGGGTTGGCAGGATCATCTAAACTGAGAAGCCAAAGAACTCGAATGAGGAGTGGTCGACTTCTCGGATCCTTGTACAACCCAGCTGCTTGCATATAGCAGCTAACCGCGTTCCCAGCGTGTGACAGCTCATTTGGGTGCTCCTTAAACATTTCGTCACTGAATCGGCCCCATTCTGCCCAAGCCTTCGGCATATTCAATTCCATACCAACGGCTTGTCCGAACGCATGATTGGCTTCATTCGTGTGTTTCAACTTTGCGAAAAACATGCCTTTCAGCGTGTAGAACTCAGCCTTCTGAGTGTTCGAGAAGTAAATCAAGTTAGTAGTGTTAATCACATCGAGACCAGCTTGAAGCTCATTAGGGTTCTGATAATGACATCGAGCCTGTTCACGAAGCTTGAGGAATGCTTCAGCAATCTCAATGTTGGGCAACGTGTAAATCTTGTTTAATGATTGGTGGCAAACCTCCAGAAGGTGATGTTTTCGGGCGACGTGCGCAAATCGATTGACGAGCCAAGCAGTTTCGTGATAGCCTCGAAAGCCGAATGTATTTGGATTGTTTGGTATGCTAGGTGCACCCTGAGGAGGTTGAATGAGAGGCAAATATTGTCGGTTGATTGCATAGAAAACGTGTTGCCGCCATGCCACTAGATCACTCCATATGCTAATATCATCTGCCAGATTGGGAAGGCGCTCACGCCATGCTTGGAGGACCAACTTGAGATCTGAAGACTTTTTCTCCAAATTTTGTGCGTTCGTCTGCGCTAACGAAGCGAATATCTGAGCTGCTTCCTGGAGTTCGACAAACTGCTGGAAATGCTGCAACAAAGGAACATGCGCCTTCGACAAGGCATCGGGAAGAGCAACCCATTTGCGAAGTGATAGTTGGATCGCATCTTCTAAATTTCTAGTGAATTCTCCGTTCTTCTCGAGGGGCCATGATGCTTTGATCAATGATGCATACGACTGGAAAACTCGTCGTCGGGGCGTCGCAATTGCTTCTAACCCGTTCAGGTCAGCCTCCAGCGCGTCTTGATCAGCCGTCCAATCTGGATTCCTCCACCGGCATTCCAGTAGGAGATCTTGATTGCCCTCGCTCTTTGACAATTCTTCGAGTATCTCCCACTGCTGTAATTTTTCAGCTGCAAGTATCCAGTGGTCTTCCCAGAGGCAATACTCTGCCTCAGAGAATGGAATGACACCTGTCCGAGACTTTACCTGTGCCGCTTCGTACATTGCCTGGGCCTGGGGCCACATCCCGTTTTGCTCTAAGGAAACGGCACAGTTTGTCTCTGGGTAGAGACAGCGACGTCTCCACAAACCATAAAACATATCATCCTCTGCTAATTCCGCATAGAGCTCCGCCAAAGAATCATAAGTAGTGTCCTGGATGCTCTCTTCCTCTCGTAGATAGTCTAACGAGTCCTGGAGGATCTCGAGACAAGTATGCCATGCGCCAAACGTCTTGCCCAAATACTTCAATAGATAAGGTGGAAGGCTCATGGGAGGAGAGCATGCCTTTACGCCTGCCAGGAGCGTTTGGACGACATTGGGTCGCAAATCGACTTGTCGATTGAGATGGTCCTTGCTCAGCAAGATTATCATAGTATTGGTGAGGTCTACCTGTTCTTTCCTTGACAAGCTGGCCCATATGGCACTAAACACGGATACCCATGTGAGATGCACAACATCAGGGTCCAAGAAAAGCAAACGCCGTGTCGGCTGGATAAAATGGCGGACACGATATTGAAGAGTAGACATGGATAATTTGGACATCCGGGACTGGAAGATATTCGATTCTAGGTTCAAAGGCTCTTCCCCGTCGATTGCCCCTAAGAGGAGATCTAAAGCAAGATGCAACCAGTAGTGGTCCGCAAGAGCTTCCCAGTTTTGTACCCCAAGCACATACGAAAGACGACTAGACAATGTCCGAGGAATACTATTGTCTAACAGATCGATGCATCGGTTGCGGATGACAGGATCTTGTGCTCGACATCCTAGAAGATACGAGGGTTCCAACCGCATGGTCAAGTCCGTACGTCGAAGTGACTCTTCATTATATATGTCGTAAATGAGTTGGAGATAATCTCTGAACAACTCCTGTCCTCGCTGTTCGAACGCCTTCATGGTACTTAACAATGATGCCTTTTCTTTGAGCGTTGGGTAAGCCTCCTTACGGTGCAAAACCCATTCCCTTGTAATTTCGAGAAGAAGTCTACATAGGCTTTCATTAGACGATTTGTCAGCAATTTGGACGAGGCATTGGAGAAACTGCCGACGTTGATCGGCGAGGTGGGCAACAGAGATCCGAGAGATCTCAAGAATGGATATAATTTGTTGAAGCGGCTCATCTGGGGTAGATCCTTGCTGGGTGATGTGCTCCTTTGTCGCTTTTGCCAAGAGCCTCATCAGGCCCGCAGCGAATGGCTCAATCCGGGCAGGTGATGACTGTACTATGGAGTGTAACATGAGTAATGGACCTTTAAGGTTGCTTGAAGTCCGCAGACTCTCCAAAATGGCATTTGTGACCCAGGTGTGGAAGTCAGAGGCATCACTTGGAGCCTCCTCGTCGTTCTCAGTTAGAGGGAATACTTCAAGAAGCTTTTTGAAAGCAGGATGCAAGCTCTCATGAAGAATCGACTCGTCGCTAGACATGCCCTTTTGGATCAAGCGCTGTAGCAGGCTCCCATTTGAGATATACCATTCAAGAGGTTTGTCGGCAGTGACCACGGCAAAGACGTGCGCGGAATTAGACATGTGAGTGAGATTTTGTTCTGTGATCTCAGACTACACATGGTTTGCAAATCAGACTCATTAAACAAATATCAAGCAAACATATCGCCCACTTACCTGCTCCAGACCACGGATGAAGAAATTTAATTTAACTGTGACCTCACTCCAGCCGTTTGGTCCCATAAGAGTTCTGAGCTGCTCCAAGGCACGTAAGATTATTTCTGTTTTGTGGGCGGGTTCATTTGAGGTCACTACTAATCGAACGAGATAGCTGACAATTGTTTCGCGATGATTCAAAGGTAATGCCCAGGGGGGGCTATGACCTTTATCCGCCAGATGGGGTTCCTCAGGACGAGGGACGCTGGTCGCTGTCTCAGCAGCCTGTTTCGCTTGCCGTTCCCAAGTCATGATGAGGTGGAGCAGGTCTAAAGAGAGGGTTCGAGTTTCCCAAGTCGAACTTGGCTGCAAACCCAACTTAGAGAGAGAGCTGACCATATGCGGTACGAATAATTCACGGCAAGGGTAAAACAATGTTGGATGTCGAACCACGAGCTGGTATATCACTATCAGCTGAGAAAGGCCATGACCTTCCTCAATCAGCATACGCCTCGTCAATTTGGCCCAGGATGGGTAACCAGGCTCGGGGAGGATACGCTTTGGGAGAGCAGGTGCAAGAATATCCAGAGCTTGGCGAATGAGTGTGCGACCTTCTGTGTGAGGTGGTCTTAACAACCCTGTCCAAGTTCGTAAGACAAATTTGGCAGGGCTATCGAATGCTTCAAAAAAGCGTGCTGCGAGAATGTAGGCCGTTTGCTTGACAACGGCATCCTCAACGGTGATGTAATTCCAGGCACATTTAATTATGTCCTTTCGAACATCCTGTATAAGGGACGAGCAGTGTTGCACGATGAGACTAGAAAGATGAAGCAATTCAATAGAAAGGGCGTCATCGGAAGTAGGTAGAACTACCCGATCACTCATGGGCCGCCAAATCCGGGCATGGATGTGGTTGATAATATCAGGATCCACAATGTGGCCAATTTCTTCTTTGCGGGAGAACGTCATATAAAGAAGCGGATTGACAATGTACCGAATAAACACAGTCTTGTGTGTCCATGAATGGGAAGGATCTTCAAACCAAATAAGGAACCTCAATAGAACATTGCGTCGATACGATTCGGAACGACTCATTGCAACATGTTGGTACAAGAAGTCTGTAAGCGAAGATACATCTACGACGCAGGGCTGCATATATATCGCAACGATGTCGAAAAGCAGGTCGATGCGGGGTGCCAGTTCAAGGGCACGCAAGAAGATGGACCGCATGAGTTTGATTTGGCGAGAGTGTATCGCTGGAGTCTCGGGAGATGTACCTGGTTTATATCGCAGCTGAGAATGCCATAAAGGAAGTAACGCATCTATGACATATCCATGTTCAGACAGCCAAATGTCAGATAACGTGGCCAGATCACCACACAAGAGTATGCCAGGCAGAATGAGTCCCTGGTTGTCCCCTTTCAGGCAGATTGCGATGATGGAAAACGTTCGGGCTGCCAGCTCGCGCTCAAATGACGGGGCGTGTCTAGACAAGAGTACATTCCTTAATGTACGAACATGTCGAGGATTCCCAACCTGACGGAGGAATAATTCGACTGATTCACTGGGATATCGGTTGAGAAATTTAGCCAGAGGCTCGGTGAGAGGACTAGGCGCCGAAGATTCAAGGCAGGCCTCAGCATCGACCACTACACTCACGAGATCTCTCAAGAAAATGTTTGCTGTCGGAGGCAGGAGATGAAAGATACGAACAAGTTCGACCAGTTTGATAACCTCATCGTTGTCCACAACCGACCTATATGCGGTGCCGCGTAACATGTTCGGATCGGCTATGACACGGAAGTGATCTAAGAGTTTGCTTCCAATCTCTACTTTGAAATAATTTGTAAGGAGCTCAAGCAATCGGGCCAGACCTTCAAGACCTGGTATAGAGAGCCGCTTCGGATCCGCAAGGTTCATAAGGATAGGTCTCAAACCTGTCTGTAGCAGATCTTTAGGCAATCGAGTCTGGTGCGTGAGGACCAAGCGGAGACCTTCATGGGCAACATTCTTAACTTCCGATGAAGGTGAGTACAACGATTTGAAATAGACACCTGTAACGCTGTCGAAGTAACGACAAAATCAGACACCAATAGAAGTTCCACGGGTGAAAAAGCTACTTACCGCTGGCGAGTTTGATGTTGCTTGGAGAAGAAATCCGTCAGAGGCATAGATGCTGTCAAGAGTTTGATGCAAACTACTCGGAGCCGGACGACCTCTAGAGTACTCCGGCGCTGAGTACTCCGTCCGATGAGGGCTGCATCCTCTGCATCAGCAAGGGCCAATGCTTCATGAAGGAGGCGAAGGAGTTCTTCGTTCACATCGAGAAGGTGAGGCTGGAGATCTAAACAATATCTTATCGCATCGATGTTGCCAATTTGAGTGGAAAGTGGGAGCGCCCGTAAAGGCTTTGTGTAGATAGGAGATAGAAGGCGGTCGCGGTGCGGAAGCATGAGATCTGAGGTATTTGTTTTACTTAACTCCGCCAATAATTCCAAAGTCGTCTGGGCTGCCTTTCGCACTGTGGAATTCGTGCTGGACAATTCTACGATGAGAACCTTGACAAGGTACGAGATTTCTTCTTGTTGGTCGATTCCATCCTCGTCCATGGATAGACCGTGACCACGACAAGTACGAACGATGTATGTAATGGCATCAACAACTTGGTCAATATTTGCTGGCGGGTCGCTTGGCATGTCTTTAAGAACGAAAAACAGCGCACGGACGAAGTCAGGCTCCCGTTTACGAATCCAGGTTGTGCCGAGGTCGACTTCGGATGTCATTATAATGATTCCTCTACACCCCGCTATTTTTTTTGGCCACGTCTCTTCGAAACAAGTGACCACGAAACGATGTGCAAGTTGGTCCAGAACAGGCGCAGGGTCTCGTGGTCTCGTAGAAAAGGGAACATTATTTTTGGCTGTCTCCAACAGGTCGTTGATGATTGCAACGACAACGTCTTGTGCGGCTCTCGACTCTCCTGCCTGAGTTTTGGCCATGGTGAGTGGGATTGTATCTAGGTATAGCGTCACGAGTCGGTGGAGCATCCGACGGTTGCCGGCATCAGCTGGATTGGTCACAGAGCCCGTTATCTCCATGCTAAGAATATGCCGAGAGACATCACGAATATATTCTTCTGCAGGTGCTCGGAACTCAGACACATGGACTGCGTCGAATAGGCCTTGGACGGTACGTTGGAAAACATGTACTCGCTCTGACCCATGTAAACCCTATGATATGGTCACAATCTGGCCTCTGAAAGGGATAAACATATGGACTTACGTCTCGGAGAAGAACTATCATACAGTGCTTCAAGACATCATATGCTTCACGACGATATTCCTTGTTTTCATGACGCAAAGTACGTGAGGCCAGCTCTGAAATGGGTCCTAGATTGATGTGTTCTTCATGGCCAGCCACGAACTTAACGGGCAACGTTGCGGGATCTGCTAACTCTTGGTACTCGAGTTGTGGGTGATGGTCGAGTAAACGCCGATTCCTTCCTCCAAGTTTTCCCAGGATCCGCACAGTAGTATGAGCATGCTGGTGATTTGCTGGCTGAGGCTTGAGATGCCTATGAAGGGCACTCATCAGGTCCCGAAGCACAGAACCTAATGTCGGGTCGAGAAATTCTTGGGTTAGGTTATCAATGCACAACTCCAAAGTACGAAGTCCTTGGGAAATCATCTCAGAATTGCCTTTCAGAGCAAATACCAGAGGCTGCATAAGATAATGTAGGAAAGGCAGTAGATATGTCAATCGCACGGGAACTGTGAGGCAAAGTTCGACCAAGAGATCGCGAGTGATGGAATCAGTCTCCAGAAGGAGTCGGTTTAGGTTTTCGAGCAGCTCTGGTAAGAGCGGAAGGACTTCTTTGTAAAGTAGCTCGAAACGACCACCCGCACCGCCGATGGAGCGGAAAAGCCCACGGAGTAATAAGAAGTAATTTGTTGGCTCGGGAGCCTTGGCGGCAAGAGGAAATGAATCCATGACTAGGCGACCAAGATATGGCACTAATATGCTTTCATTTTGTTCCGGAAACATAGTGACGGCCTGGAATGCCATTTTGAAAAAGCGAATGATCTGAAGAGATACCATCTGGGAATCCTGATGAGACAATGTATCAAACTTGGCTATCAGAAAACGTAAAATGATGGAGGTCAATGGTCCGCAAATAGGTTGATGTGCCAGGAGCACTTGAGGGAGATGAAAGAGTGTGTTACGCTTGAGGGCATTTTTGAAGAAATATTCAATTTTTGTTGCCCAAAGCTGCTGGAACATGTGTGGATGCAGCTCGTGGAAGATATGAGAGAACCACTCAATAGCTTCACGTTCTTCGCGAAAGTTCTCAGGGATATCGTATAAGGCCATACAATCAATCGTCCCCTCGAACATGCGCCCTAAAAGTTCGCCGTCAAGCATCGGGTGTCCCAGACTTTTCAAACTGCTAAGAACGCTACGAAATCCATGTAGAAGCGTTCTAAACAAGTATCTTGACTCTAATTCGAGGAAAGGTGGTGAGCAGGGACCTCGAAATAAGAAAAAAGAATGGCGGACCTTTCATGACACCGTCGGAAGATTCAATGGCATACGAAGCGGCTGAAACAGGTTTCGATTTTTCCATGAGGTATATATCAGAATGTTCTTGTCCATCAACATTGGGGTGGTCGGTTGAAATGGAAAGGTTTCTGTGTATGGCCTTCAAAGCACTCAACTTGTCGACACAAGATATAAGCAGACCCTGAAGAATATTTGCTGCCCCTTCTGGAGTGTCTTTCTGGAGCACACATTCGATCAAGTTCATCAATAGTTTAGCGCACATTGCGTGGATGTTGCCATTGATCCCTTGGTTATGGAGGTTGCAAGAATATATATGAATGATCCGACCAAGCTGCAAAGCGCTCAGTTCCGTACGGACATGATGAACTAGGTCAGCCAGCATGCTGAAAGCGAGAGGTCTAGAGAGTGTGAGTATCATATCTTTCAAAACTATGATTCCATCGCATTTCACACACCTCAGAGCCTCCTGACAAATGATACCCGAGCCAATTAACACCGTCTCGTTCAACAAAATATCTATTTGCGGAACAAATGCTGTCCTGAACTCTGTTGACAATACATGGCGCGTCGCAATCAACAACTCCTATCAAACAGCAAAATCAGTAGCAGACAAGCGTAATTCGGTGAAATATGACCTTGCGAGTAGAGACTGCTTCGGGCGGGCAGTCTTGAAGCATGCGGACTATTGCCCGAGGAATCTGATCTTGGTATGCACGAAGAGAATCATTGGCGCCGCGCAAGACATAGGCCAAAAATGACATGGTCTGCGAGAGTAATCACTGCCGTTATTTCAATTCGAGGGGGAAATATTTAAAGACATACTTTGACCTGCGATGTAACGAACTCTGCGAAGTGACTTTTATTGGACATGTCTGGTGCCACACCTATCCACAACTCGCTGCGAGCCACAGCCTCATCATGCGCGCGCTTTTGAGGTTTCGCTTCGAGAACGAGAAACTACAATATATAAACATTAGATTAAGAAGCAGGACCAAAATGTCCACCCACGTCGATAACTAAGGGTAACATGGTCCTGATGGAGGGATTCACGACATTACGGTGACTCTGGAAGAGAAGAACCGTGGCGATGGGACATTCTGTGAGGACCTTAAAGCTCTGCATGCTAGGTGCAAGGGTCTGTGGGTCTATTACGCTAGCCCCTGGGTCGAAATATTCATTGACAAGGCTTTTTGTGTTCTTGTAAAGGTCCTGAATAAACTCGATAAATTGAGTTACATGCTCTTCGGGGGAAGTTCTATAGCTGCGATTAAGATCGATAATAATCTTAATGCACGTTACGCCATTGTCCTCATTGTCATGTCGCAGCAAGTGTAGCATGAGTGCCATAATGGTTGGAGCATGAGCCTTGAGCTGTTCATTCAGTGGCAAGCGATGAAGTGTATCCACCAAAGCATGACGAAACAGATGCTCCTCTGCGTCCTTTCTAAATGAAGGCTCGCCTGTACGCAAGAGTTCGATGATGGTTGGGAGCACACCAGCGAGAAATCGGGTAATCTCTCCTTCTCTGAAAACCTCTATAGAGTCTCGCATTTCCCCTGCAGACTGAGCCTTTGCTTTCATGTCTGAGGTCGCGTTAGTATGTCTATTAAAACACTGAGTAGACGCGTTTGCCACAACTGACCAGTCGCGGGATCCTTAAGTCGTTGGGCAAAGACGTCCATGTCGAAGACAATACTGCCTGATGTAGAAGGGGTCCCAGAGGCCATGGTGGTCTCCTTGCACTTCTAGAGTGACGCTTTAAGGTAGATTGCGCTCTAGAATAACTTTCACCTCTTTGACAATTGAAGACTGTGGGGCGCCGCGGAACCAAACTAACTACACATCCCTCTACTACTCCTTGCGCATGGTGGGAGACCAGCTCCCACCCACAGCTCGCTCTATCGCGTTGCTACTAGCTTCTAATCCAACCATTCAAGATGCCCACCCCTCGGTACTTCATCAGCTTTTAGAATTCTCTCATCGATATACATCCCAAGTACTTTCAGACGCGCTTGTCTACGCTGAACACGCAGGCAGAGCAGGGAAAATTGAAATGGAAGACGTTAGTCTGGCCGTTCAAGCCCGCGTTGGGTGGGAATTCGGTGGTCGTGTACCTAAGGAAGTGTGTCTGGCTCATCACTGTCTCGGACATCGATGTACTCATTTCGCATCTTAGTATTTGTTATCGTTAGCTGCTCAGACAAATTCAGCGCCCCTTCCACCAGTACCTGAAGTATTTGGTGTTCGTCTACCTCCAACAAAAGACTGCCTTACCTCTGTCAACTTTGACCTGGTACCCAATCGTCCTCCTCAAGGCATGAATTTGTGGGAAGAAGAAGTCGAAGAGGAAGTGACAGAATCAGAATCAGAAGATGAGATGCAAGGCATCGAGGAACAGCCGAAACCTCGCGGACCTGTTGCCCCGCCTATCATGGCTCGCAATTCCCCTTCTGAAGAGGTGGATATGAATCAACCACGAAGTGAGGCCAGTGACGCAGAGGATGGTGACGAAGGATTATTCGGAGCAGGCGATGAGGGCGACGAGGGAAGTGAAACTCAGGTAGTCAAAGAAGAATCACACACTCAACCAACTCAACGGACATTGGTGGAGGATGAAGATTACGATTAGCACCCTTTGATACTAACTATGAATTCTCAATTACAAGCTTTAGGTGCAATGACTCTAAAGGGGTATGCAGAGTTAGAAATATTCAAGCACCCTGCCTTGTCTGAGGAATATGGCCAGCATCAAAATAAGGAGGGTACTCAAGACAATCAGAGTCATGGTCCAAGCTGTTGCCAAAGGACAAATCAATTCACTATCATAAGCAGCATATGCATAGGACTCACAGCTTTCAAAGGTCTTCGGTACCACGATAATGCGTACAGAGTTATCAGCACTGCCAGATACCAAAAGTGATGCATCAGGGTTGAACCGCAAGGTTGTCGGGGGAAACTCATGCGCTTTTAGAATTGTTAAAACAGGCTACTCATAAGATAACACTGTCAGACAACTATTCGAGATGAGCTGGTTGGTATTCACTGACAGCCAATGTTTGGGAATCTAATACACCAATAGTGTAGTCCGATGAACCAAATGCGATCAACTTTCCATCCGCACTGTTTCGGAGATGAATGCGGTGGGAGAAAGGCAATTCAGACAAGTCCTTACCTGACATCAAAACAAGTCACTCCTTTCTCAGCTACCTTGCGAAGCTTGACTATCTCCCATTTTTCCGTATTCCATTTGCCTATATAGGCTTGACGTAGAGGCGTCTTTCCACGCACGCGTGGTGGCGAGGAATTGAGCACAGTGTACAAGATATGGGGCTGTGTTGGATTAAAGCTTTGTTCTTGTTCTGTGAGTTGCACGATGAATAATGAAAACGGTGCATACCGAGCAGCACGGAATGTTAATCCTTGTACAGGTGACGTGGGAGGATCCACTGTCCTTAATAGATTCAAGGGGTCTAACTTCTTCTTCTTCCGGGCTGGAAGCGAATAGACGTCTAGGTGTGTTGTCGCAGCTATGACAAGCTTCATGTTCCATTTAGCAGAGAATGTGCCATGTGATGTTTTATGAGAATAATACACACCGAGGTAGCAGAAAATGTTGCATCGTAGAGTTGGCCGCGTTGTAGCTGGATTGTGGGGGCGGCCGGTGCCAAAGAGGTGTACCATCGAAGTGATACCTACTCTCCTCGAAAACCAAGGGTCAAGACAGGATGCAAGTGATAACATACTTCATTTTTGGTGGAACCAACAGCAAGAAGATCATGGTCTAAAGAGAAGGCAGTAACGTTCTGTGCATCATCCACTTTAGTTTAGCTAAAACCGTACGGCATCTTTTGAGGTAGTTAATTTACCTGGTAGTCCTCGGCATTATCAGATTGAAAGGTACCACACTTGCGGGATAGCTTGATACTTGGTGTTCATCAAGTTTGATTGAAAATGAAACTAGGAGAAATGGAAGAAACACATACTTCTGGGGCTTGACACTGTATATCCTACAGTTCTCGTTCCTTCCCTTTTGCAGCTCCTCAACAGGGCTGTTAATGCCGCACACAATTTCTTTTTGCTTTATGGAGTTGAGACGTTGTATTACAGATTGCCAAGGACTTAATTACTAACTTTCAAAGAAGCTGCCATGCTCATTGGAGCATCTTCCTCGCCGAGCTGAAGCTCGTCTAGTATCTCCACTTTCTCGTCATTGTCGATCCGGTACAACCGCTAATCATTGTAAGACGGAACTTGCGAAATTAAAGAAGTGTATAACTGACTATTCGGTTTTTCACCCCTGATTTGCCTGAGCCACCGCCGCCACCTAAGACTAATAGATCATTCTCGAGGAATGCGGAAGAGTACACGGGGAACGCTGGAAGCGTATGAGACGTGTGGCGAGTCCGCATGATGGAAGCTCAGCGCCACGGCGTTATTCGCACGACAATGATATGCAAGGAAAAGAAACAATATACCAATCAAGCCAATGTCTGGGAAGAACAAAGCACGTAACAGCTACACAAGTTGAATGCGGCATCTGATATTCTAAATAGCACCCTTAGCACAGCACATAATAAGATACTGTATATATGCCATTAGTTCGTTTTTATTTTGTGCCCATATTCCACCAAATGCCACAGGCACTTCTGGCAAAAAGACAACAGTGTTTGCTATGCGAGTCCGTTGCGGAACAACGCACCACTGTCTACTAAAACCCCACCCATCACAGACTGCTCGTATCTCGGTAAGTAGTTGAACAGTTCCCAAGTAATCATTCATATACCAAGTCACAGTGTAAGAAGTGTCGAGCGAGTCCTTCCATGTGATGGACATTATAGTTTGCGACCGTCATATCCATCCTTGATGTGTCATATGAATCGTGTACTCAACGTTCTGTTTTCGTCCCGTCGCTCCGGGTGTTGGCACGTCACGCAGTACCCCTTCTCGGAGCGAGCTAGAACCTCTCCCGGGTCCCCCCCAGGCGTGTTGTGTCAATCCCACACGCCCGCATGCCTGCTCGACTCTCGCATGTGTTATTATCTCTCCCACGTCTTCATCACTCACCCATCGCTGCAACATTCTCTGCAGGCACGCGCACATCACCGACATTGCCAAATGCCTCAAGGTTATTTACACAGGACCTCATGCTGCCGCGTGACACGTTGAAGATATAGTCCCACCGTTATCTGGGAGATATCAATTCTGATTGCTTGAGGTCTGGCGATATATGTCTCATATTTGTGTAGCACCTCTGAGAAACCCAAAGGCTGCTAGCAGGTCAAGTTTTTCGAATATGTTGTAATCAGTTGCTCGCGCCGCCGAATTGGGTCAATCGACTAAACACTGGATTGGGGCCATCAAGGTAGTCAATCAGTCAATCTTGGTCTTCTAATAACAAGACTTTCATGAAAAAATCACAAACAAATTATCTGCTGGGATATCATTATTCTCGCATCCTGGTAAGTCGCTCGCGCTTAAGGCAAGTTACATTTACTTCGAGTGTCACTCGAGAAGTCGGAGACAGAATTTTGATGGCCTGAACAGCTGTGTTTGTCTTCCATCACCCAAAAAAGCATCTGGTATTCTCAAGAAACTTCTTGCGTCGAAGCACGAGAAATATTACTACAAGTCGAGGCCTTGAGGCGTTGCATTACGTCCTGACACAAGGCAAACATGAGGAGGCCCCTCTTCAAATACCTTATAACACGGCCTTTCTGTTGAATTCTTGCAACCTTCTAGTGTCCGTTGGTAATGGGTCGGCGGCGTAAAAATCCTCTCTATTCACCCCCGCCACTGACTTCGAGTCCTCAGCATTCCTCGGACCAGGCTCTTGAGCTGTCCCCCACCACTGTAGCCGCTAATGTAGCTAACTTCTCTCCCCCATTTCGGTGTGTCTCTTCTGTGCATTCCCCACTTCCTTCACCGACAATGGAGGATCTTGCTCCCCCTGAACGTCTCTCCTACATTTCTCCGGATCTCTCCCGTGAACCCTTGCCTCCACCTTCATCCTTGCCTCCGAGTCCTACAAGATCTCATGAACTCCACTTGTCCAATTTCAATCCTGCCCAGACGATCAATATTTTAAGTTGGGTGAGCCAGCAATCGTCGCCACCGACGCCGGCAACCTTTCCCCACCTAGCTCCAGGATATGTCTCGAGGATGCCTACGCCAATAGGAGACATTCCAATACATCATGGTGATTACTATCTAGAGGATGGGGTTGTGTTTCTTGTGAGTGTCTATGATTAATTTATAAATACTGCTTGAGCTTCTAAGCATACGTATGTCTTCACTAGGTCGAAACAACATTATTCAAGGTACCACGATACATGCTGAACCAGGAATCCGAGGACTTTCGCCAATTCTACTCCAATCAGTTTGACCCCGTAGGAAAGGGCTCTACTGACGCGGACCCAATTAGGCTGAATGACGTAGGGGCTAGAGACTTCGAGCAGCTTCTTAGGTTGCTCTACCCCAGGTATAAAGCATAGTTCTCTATCTTTTCGCTGTTATTGAACTGTCAACATGTAGATCTCTCGCTGGAACCGCCAGCGCCACCGAACCCTGGACGGAAACGGAATGGCAATCAGTACTACACCTCGCCACCACGTGGGAAATGCCTCAAGTCCGCAATTTTGCTGTCGAAAAATTGACAGCGTGTGCGTCCTCTATTACAAAGATATTGCTCGGGAGACGTTACTGTATTCCTACATGGATCCGAGCAGGCTTCTTGGACCTATGTCTTCGTGAAAGTCCGATGACAGACGATGAGGGGTCTCATCTGGATTGGAAAGAAATACTGAAAATATCGCGCGCTAGAGAGACCATTAGATCCAAAGTTTTAAGTTTCAAACGTCAGCAGGAATGGGAATACACAAGTTATGGCAGGTGCCGCGTGTACAAAACGAGCTACGATCCAGCTAAACACATGCAAAGTGAGCTTTCTTGGGATGGCTCCTTGGATAACTGTTAATAGTTTTTCCATCTACAGATAGGATGGTACATCAAATCTTGGACGAGATTTTTGGACTGGAGGATTCATCATCAAACACACATCCAACATCAGACATCGATTCCATTGAAACTAGGCCCAACTCTCGGGCTGGAAGTGATTGGTTCAGACACTCGTGAATGTCCCGGTGAATGTACCACCTGAACAGTTGTAAATAGGATGGGGATGAAAACATGGAATCTATGTACAAGTCCCTGTATATTATACATAGCGTGCTGCAATCACGGTGAAAAATGCACCGCAACACGTATGGTGGTGGGGAAAATTATACAAATAAGCCGAATAATAACAGAATCATACTAAGGAGCTGAAGTTGGAGGTGGGACAGAACCCAGAGCAGTAGAGCCAGCGCTAGGTGTTGCTGCTACGGGCAACTTACTAGGGTCTGCTACCTGATGAGAAGGCCGTTTATCTCCCATTGCGGGCAAAGGCGAGGCGTTGTGGGGTTGCGCTGGAGCCATACTTGTCGCTGTCGCTGTCGCTGTCGGTGCTCGTCCTGCTTTTGCAGATGATGACGCAAAAGCTTTTGGAGTCAATGACAGATATGGTGTGTTCCCATAGTAGTTCGGATAATGTGAAGGCAAAGGAGAATTACGGACGACATGAGGGTAAGCCGTGGGTTGGGGCGATGTCGATGCCGATGACGAGGTAGAATGCTGCGTATGTGCATACCCGGGCTGTTGATAATATGAATGCGAATAGTATCCATGATACGGAGATGGAGAATGAGCATTTGCAGTTGCATGTGGATTGGCAGGCGGAAGGTAAGTGTACTTGACGGTTGAAGAAGGCCACCGTGAAAATTGGCCAGACGCGTTGTCAGAGGTACTTTGAGTGGGCTGTGGTGTCGCGAGAAACGTGCTTTGATACGAGTGCATGCGGGAAGGAGCGGGACGAGATTGGTCTGACGAGAACGCATATGGATACGGCGGATGTCCTGATTGGTCTGACGAGACCGCACATGCGTAAGGCGTATGTCCTGATTGGGAATATGGATGTGAAAGTTGCGGTGACATAGTGGAAGAAGTCATGGATGGCTGAACTGTTGGTGTAGAATAGGGCTGATGTTGATTGGCCAGCTCTATGAAACGTATCGGGTAAACTATATTTATTACGGGGTGAGAACTCTTACTACTCACCTTCTACAGTAGGCTTGCTTCCAGTCATCTGTCCATTTGAAGTCCATACGATGCTGGACCATCTGAACTCTCTCCTCTCTCCGCCATCCCAAAGAACTTCAACAGTGCCGCGTTCATCGTGAACCTGTAGATGGCCATGTTGAGACATAGATACACGAGAGATACCAATTGACACACCTTGACAAACGAAACCTCAAATAGCCCTGATGAGTTACGGATTCGGATTCGACTCATCTCCGTCAACGCCGCGAGGTCTTTGCGGATTTTTTGGTCCTTGTCCGCTTTCTTTTGGGCGATGACCACCTACGACAATAGGATTGAATAATTAGTAGCCTCGTATGCAGACGGAAGTATGACATACAGGATTATGTTGGGGACACAAAACCTCGACCAGAAGCTTTTTGATTATCTTGAGCACTTTGGGACCTGCTCCCTTAGGTGGGGATACAGAAATGGAAGATGAAGAAGCAGTAGGTTCAGTTGTAGCTCCTGGCGTATCCGATGGCTGGGCAATAAGCGTTTGTATATCTGCATTTGGCGCCGATGGCGTCTCTGGAACGGAAGGCCAGATGGACGTCTGTATTTGATCAACCCCCACTCCATGCCTAGTCCCAAGGATAGGTGGGTGGGAGACGGGAGCAGCTGGCTCAATATCTAGCAAAACAACCTCCTTTTCGATATCCTCCAGTACATTATACGCTATACCGCTTCCACAGGCGTCGCTGTTCGCAGCACAACTCACATGGAACGCTTTGGAGCATTTTCCCTTTGTGCATTGTATCGGTGCGCCGTGTGCTTTGAATCGCGGTCGTACACATGCCGCACATTTCTAGAAGGCCAAACATCAGGGAGGGAAAGGGGAATGCAGGTGAGATACGCACAAGTAGCCACCGATCCTTGACAATTCCATCCACTCCCCACACGACCTTCTCCATCCCATCTTCTCCATTTTCCCACGGGGCTTCATCCACCCACGTCTCTGGCACCACTCTAGCGCAGGCCTCATGCGCGCGCCACACTCCGCCGGCCGGGCGAGATAGTCCACTGAATGACGGCGGTGGGTCATGGACACGCAAAAGATCATCAATTGATGGTGAGGCACAAAGGCAGCAAGGAAATACCATCCCAGCATCGGCATCGAGGGGCTTTGGCTTTGCTGTCTTGGGAGGCTTTGGCGGTGATGGAATTGATTCAGGTGATGCAGGAATCGCCTTAGCTGTCTTAGGTCGTTTAGATTGGGGCTGATTATTGGCGATGCTTGGAATGACAACCTCTACTTTGCGCTTAAGACTCTGGCTGGTCTGCTCTGGGACACCCTCACGTTCGCGATGTTTCTTGGCTTCGATCAAACCTCTGACATCAATGCGTACCGAGTCCGCCTCGCATTCACAAAATGCAGCGCGAAGACCTAAGTCGATCCAACTGTTCAGGGCAAAATTCACGCTCTCGGCGCAATTGAAGCCGAGGTTGAATCCTGCATGATATCCGCGGGGGAATGTTACCACAAACTCGCCTGAATGTTGTACAAGGACGTTAGGGCGAACAGAAGATTGTGAGAGAAGTGTAGGAGATGCAAGGAAGGACTTGTGGCGAAGAAACTGAGGACAGTTTGTGTTGTCTTGTGGGAAGTAGCCTACGGAGCAGCACGAATGACTAAAACGTGACAATAAAACAAGAAAAGGTACCTTTCATGGTAGTCTCGAGTGCTTGCCAGCGTGCTTGTGGCACAGCATACCAGCTGTACCCGTGTCTCAAGATTTACTCTCGAGTCTGATAAGAGGTACTTACTGCTTTGGACTTCCGAAGTGTATATAGTTAATTGAGAAAAGATCCATATCTTCCACATGCCATGCAAAAGTGGCCCGCCACATGCCAAAGTACAGATATGGTGTGTTGACACCAGAAATCTTGGAGTCGTCTCCGAGGAGACGGGAAAGGACAGAAGGGAGTTCCGCTACATTCCAATGCTTGGTAGCTTCCGTGAACAGCGAGCCTTGCGAGCCACATCAGTAAACAGGCACGGGGATCACGAGAAAGCGTATCTACCCTTCATGTCTGCACCATACCAAGGTGCTCTTCCCAAACTGCAGTTACGCCAATATATACGCTCGAGAGTTCGGCAAAATTCGGGGGTGTAGTCTTCGGGTACTATGCCTTGAGGAAGCCAGTCCTTGTGTGGATCGAAAGAAGTCAAGAATGCAGCGTCGAGAGCTTCTCTAGCCTCTCTGCGTTCTGCAGCGGAACGTCTAGTTGGTGTCGCAGAGGTAGGAGTCTCTCTGCCCGGTGGAAGTGCATCAGACTGGTGAGTCGTAGGGGGAGGCGTAGGGAGGGTCGAAGCTGGATCAACCTCGTAGTCGGTATCAACCTTGCTTTCGTCTATGGGCATGTCACCGTAGTTGTCGGCGTTGTGCTCACTTCCGCCATCCTCTGGCCTCTGATCCTCATCTTCGATGCCATCCTCAACGCCAGCCGTCCCGACGTCCTTTGGCTGCTCTTCATTGGCCTCAGATGGACGTGCACGTCTGGTCCTTGAACGTGTAGTACCGACGTATCGCCGACCTCCCTGTGCTTCTTCAATGGTCGGTGCGCGAAAGTCGTCCCTAGCACATAATTCGGCCCACTCCCTCACGCTCAAAATCCTGCGTTTCTCCATATTCTGCTGTCTGTAAAGTCCGCCTCTGCCGACCATCTCCTGTTCGATGGGATTCCGTATTTTGACTTGGGCCAGCTGGGGTACGGTGGAAGGCAATGCATTGGACCTGTAAGACTTGAAGTGAAATTCTCACGTAATAAGAAGGCGCGCCGGACTGACCATTCACGGGGAGGAATGATCTTGATAATGCCACTACGTGCCCCCCAACATTCAACTTTATTCATGTATCCCTCAAAATCACCGAATTCCTCGATATTCGGTTTGAAAACAGGAATTCCACGAGTAGCCAGTGGGTCGTCAGCGGGATCCAAATAACCCTTGTCGGGGTCTGGAGAAGTAGAGCCGGGCTGTCCATAGAAGTGGTCTGGCTGTATAGGTATTGTTTCTGGAGGCGGAGAGCCTATTGACGAGAGCGATGAAGTCGACATGCACGCCCTTGTCGTCGTCGGTGGTCAATTCCTGTTGGGTCGCCGCCACAACCTGTCGGAGTTGCCCCATGAGGGTCCTTGTGGTCCGCCAATTATTTTTTCCACACACTCGGACATCCGAACGGAGCTTTGTGCCATTGGGTTTTGCGCCCATATAATTCGGACAGGTACCAGAGGTCTATAAACACAACCGTAGATTGTTTTGGCCTCCACGCCCCGCCAAAATCTTGTCACGTCTGTATTCAGCTGTCCGGCTTCCTGACGTCAATGACTGATTGGGACCCACAAGTCCCGACATCCTTTTCGTATTCATGCGAGTTGTTTAAAACTTGCTTAACATGTCTCCTACCGTACACCATGAGGCACTGGGGATTGATATGATCTCTTCTCTATCCACTAATGAGTCTGGTGAACAGGTACACACAGAATCGATCATCGGGATCGCCGTTGCAGTCGGTGGAAACATTCTCATATCACTCGCCCTCAATTGTCAAAAACTCGCCCACAAGAGGCTTGACCTTGAGAAACAAAGACAACGACAGTCTAACGCACTCAGACGTCGTCGCAATCCCAGGACAAACGATGACGAACTGAGCTTGACCGACCCCCAGGAGCCAATGTCGGACGAAACACGCCCGTTTATGGGCGATACATATGACTCTTATACTACGCCTCGAAAAAGTCGCCCCAGACCCAATGTCATTATACCACGGGACGCGGCGTCGCCGCGACGACGATCAGCACTTGCAGGCAGTCCTATAATGATGGATACCCAAGATGAGGAAGTGCACGCGGTTGGGGTTGAAGTCACTGGTGGGCAAGGAGATCATATCGTGCGGACGAAGCATACAGATGATGGGACTATAAGTGAAGAGGAGCTTGACGTGGAGCATAATGAGACAGATTATTTGCGCTCCAAACTATGGTACACATTTTTTTCCCCTTGTGTAATCATACTCATCTTGGAGAGTTCAGGTGGTTTGGGTTATTACTTATGAATGTCGGTGAATTTGGTAACTTTTTATCGTATGCGTACGCACCTGCTTCCGTTGTTGCACCGTTGGGCACGGTTCGTGGCTCTAAATTTACTTTTGTTCTCTTTCTGATAGCTCTTTAGGTAGCTCTAATAGCCAATTGTGTGTTTGCTCCTCTAATGTTGAAAGAGCAGCTTCACAAGGTTTACACCTTCTCCGTGTGTTTCGATAGTATTTTACTTATACTTATTTAGCGCGACTTTTTGGGTGTCGTCCTTTCTATTTTCGGTGCCGTGACTATAGTCGGTGCTGGAAAGTCGTCTGATGTCCGAGTGGGTGTTCACTTGTCCATATCGCACTTTTTTTTACAACTTCATACGCAGCTTGATCCCGCTGGACTCATACACGCGATCACTCGGAGGCCATTCGTGATATACGCCATTATCTGCGCTGTCCTAATTGTCTTCTTTGGTATATTATCGGCTGGCCCTGCTGGGCGAAAATGGGTTTTTGTCGACGTAGGGCTATGTGCATTATTTGGTGTGTTTTAGCCTCTCATGGGTCGATTCAGCTGATCCATTTATACTATGAAGGAGGATTCACGGTTTTAGCAACAAAAGCTGTGAGCACACTCTTGAGCTTGCATTGGATAGAAATTTTTAAAGTGAGTACCGTCCGACAATAATCCTTTTAACTGATACATAAACATTGAAAAGGATTGGATTATATATCCATTTCTTGCGGTTAGTAACTTACTCCTAGTTTCAATAGGATTTCCAGGTCCAATTGTGTTCTTAGATACTTGTCATCACGGGAATTGGTCAGATCAAATACTTAAACCGAGCACTCATGAAATTTGATTCAAAGGTACCGATATAAAGTTTTGACTGCCTTCAAAGCTCACACTACCAAGGTCGTGATTCCGACATTTTTTGTGTCCTTCAACCTGTCAGCCATTGTTGGCTCTGCAATTTTGTACGGCGACTTCGAGAATGTCCAAGTGCATCAATTCACCACATTCCTGTACGGATGCGCCACAACCTTTTTAGGAGTATTCTTCTTGACGCGATCAGCGGGTCAGACAGGAGCTGCACTTGAAGAGGTGGTGGTACAGCCAGAAGTGGAGAGGGAAGATGGAAGTGGAGAGGAGGCGCTTGTGGGCGGACTGCGGGCGACGCGTTTCCCCCGTTCACCCTCACGTGGAATCCCTTTGGTAAAAGCAAAAAATTCTACTGCGTCATTGGTGTTGTCAGCGGGTCAGGTAAGATGTATTGATTATTCCGGAGGTTAATAAGTCTTGTTGACAAGAGGTTCCAGTATATGTTGCTTGCAGCGTCACCCCCACGGGACAGGGTTGGGAGCCCCGTAGAAAGACCTGCGAAACAGAGCATTGCAGGGTCGCCTGCGAGACACGTTAGTTAGTCATTAGAGTTTAGATTTATAATTCAGATATGAGTCCATGACGTAATACGGAGAAACAGTGACGTAGATTAGATACTTGCTGGTTACACAGTTTGTCTTGCTGCGTGATCATACAAAGCCAGTCAAGGTTGGTCCATATTTTGTCTTCTCTCTTCTTCATCCCCATCTCACACTTACGATGCCACAAGTGATGGACGCTTTCAAGAGTCAGTTTCTTTTGGAAAGTTGCTCAGTTACGACTAACATCCCACAAGATTTAATCAGACATGGAAAGAACCATCATCAGACTTCAAAGCAACATCATCACGCACCACACGGTGTTCGTGAGCCCCAGCAGCAGCAACCGGTGGCCGTGCAGCCAACGAGACGTCATCACGATTTCACGTCCCCGCCGTTTACAAAGGAGGCAGAATTGATTGTGCAGGAAGAGCGCGAAGCGAAATCCAAGATGCCAGTTTACAAGGGTCTCGAACGGTTTAAGCTTATCGAGAAGATGGGAGAGTTAGTCGTTGTTTCACTCTTCATTGTCACCATGCTTATCTTCCTTTAGTGGCGCATTTTCCAACGTATACAAAGCAATAGACATGCACTCTGGCCAGAAAGTTGCCAGTTTGTTCCCTTTATCTTCACCGTATTTTTTATCGGGACGCTCATGCCTTTTCAGTCAAGGTTGTACGGAAATATGAACTCAATTCTTCCCAAGTGAGTCACAGATTTATTTTCTCACTTTCTCTACCCGTTCTCTCCGGGCTCTGGGCCTATTCAGTACAAGACGCTGATGTCGCACCGTGTCCATCTCTTCACGCGCGGTTTTTTTCTACAAGGGACAAAAGCATTTAAACGAAAAATTCAAGAAGAAACCGCGTGTGACAGAGGTGTGTTCAGATGCACTCAGCAGTTCTATTCTCTCTTCCTCTGCACCTATCTGCGAATAAGCTGTTTCTGACATCGGATAACGGTTTAGCGTGCCAATATCCTAAAAGGTAAGGTTCACTGCTGCTTCCTTTGTTATCATAATGCTTGATTTTCATTTCTTTACAGAGGTGCAGATAATGCGTCAAATTAATCATCCATCCATAGTCAAGCTCATATCGTTCTCCGAGAGTGACGAGCACTACTTTCTGGTACTGGAACGTGAGTCGATTCTTCTGGTTCAAGTGTATACATCATAACGTAATATCACAGTATTGGAGGGTGGAGAGTTGTTTCATCAAATGTAATGCTTTTGTTTTTAGCCATTCACCAACATTCATATCTTCGGCTTCACAGTGTCAAATTGACCTACTTCAGTGAAAACTTATCTCGACATGTGATTGTCCAAGTAGCGAAAGGAATCCGCTTCCTGCATGAAGAATGCGGAATCGTTCATCGTGATATAAAACCAGAGAATCTTCTTTTCGAGCGGATTCCTATCCAACCATCGAAAACGCCTATATCCCGTCCTTACGATGAGGAAAAGGAAGACGAAGGGGTCTTTATTCCTGGTGTCGGAGGGGGAGGGATTGGTCGTGTCAAAATCGCTGATTTTGGTCTCAGTAAGGTGGTTTGGAACGAGGAGACGATGACCCCATGCGGTACCGTGGGATATACCGCCCCAGAAATTGTCAAGGACGAGCGGTATAGCAAAAGCGTGGACATGTGGGCTCTCGGCTGCGTGCTGTATACCTTGCTATGCGGTTTTCCACCATTCTACGACGAGAGTATCACTGTTCTTACAGAGAAAGTTGCAAGGGGTTATTATACATTCCTGAGCCCTTGGTGGGACGACATCAGCATGTCAGGTCCGCTAGTCTTACTTCAATATTCCAAACGTTGAACTCAATTTTTTATTTTTTATTTTATTTTCAGCCAAAGATTTAATTTCACACTTGCTCTGTGTCGACCCTTCACAGCGATACACCATCGACGAGTTTTTGATTCACCCGTGGATTAATGAAGCGTCCGCCCCACCCCCAATTCCAACACCGCTTGTAGCCTCCGCGACCTATATGCCACTTGATTCACCTCTACTTCAAGCTGTTCGCGGTAGTGGGCGTGATGGTCGGTCTCCAGGACTTGCCACTCTAAAAGAAGCTTTTGATATCACGTATGCTGTGCACCGTATGGAGGAGGAAGGTGCACGTCGGCGTGCCTACAAAGGGCCTGGCGGTGTTGGCGCCCGAGGCTTTTTGAATGGACTGAATGAATCGGATGAAGATGTCGACGGCGTGGATGAAGTGCGAGTTAAGCATGGTGCCGAAGCGGGACGTCTACTGGAAGAAGAGCAGAGTCGTGCCAGGGGAAACGAACACTTTCATGGGCAGCAGTCGCCTCTCACTAACCGTGGTGCCGATCGACAAATGGCACAGAGGTCATTATATGATGGTGGACGTGCGGGGACTCGTGATCAACCTCTACGGAAACGTGTTGCTGGGACTGGCGTTGCCAGAGGGTTCGACCTAGATCTTGACGGCGCAACTTTACTCGGCAGGAGACACCGTCGGGCCGCCGCCGCCGACCCAAGTCGATTGCGACAACCAGTGTCGGCAAATACCCACTCAGTAGCTGTGGAGAATGCCCCGAGTCCCATGCGCGGTATAGAGGAATGATCCATCATGTACAACACTTCGTTTTCTTCTCTCTCCGTGCCGAATGCACGGAAGACACTTCAAGCTAATGTTATGTATCGGACATACTGGTACAGACCATCCCATTATCTATATCCTTGTCATCAATGGCTTCAGTACGTGTATGTTCTTGCGTCTCTCTGTGATGTGTTAACTAGTAGTATTCCCCTGCCGTACCGTACGTCAGTTCTGTATGACTGTGCGACTGATAAAAGCTTGTCTTGACATTCGAGAATGTATGCACTTGTAGTACTAGTCGATACTTATTTGGTACACACCATCTAAACTTATCACTTCCCAGTAGAGTAATAACTTTTTCGCCTTCTTCAGTGAGTCAACAAAACCTATATGCTATGGTTAGGCGGAATTTTATTGCTGGAACTTTTATTACTGAGACAATTCATGTAATAAGGTATTTGTCAGCAATTGCAGTTTCAATTAAGGTTCATCGGACACTGAATCCAAACCTCGTCAACATGGCCAAGTCAAAGAAGTGAGTACTAGTAAGTGCCTATAAGTTGCGGGTACTGTTACTCATTATCTTTTTTTTTCATTTCAGTCACACAAACCACAACCAAAGCAAGAAGGCCCATCGCAATGGTATAAAAAAACCCCAGGTTCACCGGTCACGGTCGATGAAAGGTGTAAGTACCACATTGATGATTTGTAGCAGCATTGCTAAATTTTCTTACAGATCGATCCCAAGGTACATTGTGTCTTGCCCTGGCTGGCCGAGAACATGTTAGTTAACGTATCTTTCTTTCAGTTCCGACGAAATGCCCGTTATGCACTTGTAGGCACAGTCAGTGCGCCTACTCTTGTTCTAGATGCAAACGCTGACATTTTCTGCTCTAGATAAAAGCTCGTGCAGCGCAGAAAGCAGAAGCCTCAGGGAAAGAATGAGTCGTCGAGGAGGGGAAAACTTATGGGTAGGAGATTGCCATGCTATGTTGAATCTCCATGCAATATACTATTAAGCGATGCATACATATGACTCCCCGACTGTCAATATCCCAATCAGGATCACACATTTGTCTTTTTTTCCTTTGCCAAAGCCTTTCGAAGGCGCTCTGCCTAGAAAACCTCGTGAATACTTGATACAATAACATGGTATCGGCACGTACAGCAGCCACTTCCGGTGGAAGGGCTCCTTTAGCTTTGTTGTATTTCCTGGGTTTGCGTCCATAGATAGGGCCAAGTGTATAGTTTCGGTTATCTGACAGGTTGGATAAAATGGTTTGGCATTCTTCGTCGGTGGAGATGCGTCCTTCCAACAGGGAAAAGAACTTGTTTTTGAGAACTGCCTTTATGCCTTCGAAGTGGGTGGACTGGTACCATCCGTCACGGTCCTGAGTGAAAACACTGAGTGAGTAGGGTGAAAAAACAGATTATTATGCAACCTACATGGCATGTATCTCGCAATTTTTCTTCATTTTGAATCATATTCACAAGCATAGGATCTTGTACGTCACATAGTTGAAAAGATGCTATTTCGGTGGTTTGTGTTTTGCCGTCAAAAATATGTGACCTCCTACAAAGGTTGAGAAATGAATTTGCTCTTAGCAACCATGATTTACCTGTCTGAACTCAGGTCCGTATGGTCACTTCGGACAGCGATATTATCGGGATATTTTGCATCCACACGCGCCGTCACTGATGGTCGTGCAGTGATGTTGTTGAGATTTCGGAAGTACAGTCGTTGAAAGCTGGTGACCAAGGATCAACGCAAACCTCGCATGTCCTCGAAGTGCAGTGACTTACAAGCGGGCAGAGATGTCAGTCCTTGGGTCATAGCCAAGTCTTACAAGAGTATCGCGCCAAGGGCCATCGACAAATACATAGCAAAAAAGTGGAATTAAATACTTTGTGCTACAATGCTCACAATAATCAGCATAATTATGCATCCAGTATATGAAACATTACACACTTGCTGACTTCGCGCGCTTCGAGAGGTGACAGCTGATTTAGGAGAGCAAGCTTCGTCCATATAGGGCGTTCCTCAAAGTGCTGTCGAAGAGTGAAATTACTTCAGCCACTGCATGGAGTTACACGACTTTCTACCTTTTTTAATGCACTGTATAAATCGGGATTAGCTGATACCCGCATTGCTTCTACCTGTTTGAAGGGACTGGTCGGCACCTTTATAATTATTGTATCAGATATAATATGATCTCGAGATTGTGAAGCGGACCTCTTTCTCAGACATATATAGCGGGGTCACGGACCAACATTTCCACCTGAACCTATTTATGTACCTCTTCTTTTCCTGGCCTGTTTCCTCGTTGACAATCGTTTCCACAACGGCCATTGGATTCTGCTTGTAACTGTAGCCATCACTAAACACCGTGTCATCGATTATTCTAAGTTGAAGTCTCACTTATACATATGAGGTATGCCTTGACGAGAGAACACAGGAGGCGGCAGCATCATCCGTAACTCACTGCTGTGTTTAGGTTCTTGCATGATTGTGTCTTCATCATTTTGCGTAAGCGATGGATCAAGAGTTACGGATTGGTCCTCTGCCTTTTCCCGGCAGAATTTAAAATCTTTGATAGCTTTTGCTGTCATACAATTCAGAGATTGGCCTCAGGGACTTCAGTGTGAGACACACCATCAAATCTATCCATCGAGGTGCGTAACTGTACGATGGGATCTGACGTGTCAGGCTGATATTGGAAGTCCACCAAGCCTTGTGTCGAAGCAGCTTAAAAGTAAGGATATGTGCCGAGTATGTTAGACTTACTTCTAAAACGAAGAGTTTTTGGTATGTCTCCTACGACTTCCGCAGTGTACTCGCCGTCACAACGTATTTCATCAGAAGTGTCATCTGAGGGGCTCAGTCGCTTCCTTTTGCGCTTCACGACTTTTAAAAGCAAATTATTGGTGCTCGTTACGTCTCCGGGTACAGGGTGTGAGAAAGGGTTTTCAGGACGGAATCTCAAGTCTACAAGATTGTCACGGCTCTCGTTTTTTTTGATCCTCCTGAGCGCATGGTCGAGGCAGCTCTGTCCACCCATATTTTGTATGGCGATAGGCACTGAAGTCGGAGAAACATATCCGGGATATTCAATTGAATAAAAGTGTTGAGGGGGAAGCGGACAAGGTTGCGCTTGCTCCGGTTCCTGCATTTTCTGCATTTCCTAAGTACTTGGATAGTAGTGAGTTACATAAAGCACCTTACCTTTTGCGGAGCTGAGCTGACTTCTTCCGCGCGTCAACCATTCTGTTTTTAACTCCAACCTCAAACAGGCTTCTTAAGTCTTTCTATTGGTAATGTAGCACACAGGTAACATTTACACAGATATGAGCAATTCTCAGATGAAGCAAGCCCTGCCATTCTATACCTTCAGACTCAGATGGGAATGGCAGAGGAGATGTGGCTGCGAATGTGTGGACAACGCATATAACAAATGCGGGACGTGGGACCTTTCGGATGGCACTCACAGTGGCCGCGTTCACTTCAAACATGCATGTGCGTGTGCACGGAGGGAGGGCGGCGATTGAGGAAGGTCAAGATATTGATGATACTACTTCTTACACTGTACATAACTTGAAATTTTGTCGCAGGGATTACTGGAATTTGTATACTTAATTACAGAGATACTGTTCACGACAGCTGTTGGGAGGGAGTGGGCGCAGCCACATGAGAATTTCAGCTCAGCTCCGCAAAAAGGCAGAGTAGTTGACCTTAGCCATAAACCAAGCCTTACGTAGTAGTCCCTGCTCAGGGTATTGTACCTACCCGGTGAGTAGGTATTTCTTTTAGTATACCCGGTGAGTAGGTATTTCTTTTAGTATGCACTGCATGATCGAATGTATCAGTGCAACCTAAGCTCCCTAATGAAGCGTCGAATTTAGACGCAGCAACACTTGATCAGGCGCGCACCTTTCTGTTCAAAGCTCTTCAGGAAGCAGCAAGTAAGATTGTTCAAGGACATCTCCTACGGGGGTGTTTGAGTTCTTTCTCAACTCACCGGTGTACCTCAGGGTGATGGAAGGATCTGATTCAATTGTTGGGTTTAGCATTTGGAATGCGCTCACCATACAAAATCTAATTCAACAGCATAAATGGCCCTCTTCATTCTTCTCCTCCTAGCATCTGTTCAGCCCCCGGCTTGTCAGAGTAGTGCTGCCGCCACTTCGCCATGGTTGGGGGCTCAATGTGGTACCAGTGCAGTCAGCCAAACCTGTTCACCTCATTCTTTGGGTTGTCTTGGGCAACACAATAACACGTACTAATGTTGGGATCACGACTTATATAGTCCTTTGGAAACCCTATCCCACTGGCAGTTATCAATCTTTCAGCTCATGCTTGTTTGTTACCGCTTCGCAGGTTTATTGTTCTAACTACACCCGACAAATCCTGTTCATTCCGGAGAACAAACTTTCACTGTTTCTACGGAAATCGCCTGGTCCGGGGTAGCCACAGCTGCTCTACAAATAACACCAAAAATATTGCCACCTATCCACTCCGCCCAGGCATTGATGTTCGGCAATGTGCGAGGCTGCGCTCGTTCAAGGAACCAAAACAGAGTTGTTAGAATGGTATTGAAGCACCTCCGATTGCCTCAGTTCTCACACACTTTCTCCTCCCGGTTGTTTGTCATCGACGCTTCTGCCACATGCATTCTCTTGCTTTCAGCTACTGTCTGTCTAAAAACAATCAGTTCAATTTGTTCCACTGCAGCCCCTGAATGGTCCATGGGTGAAGCTTACTATTGGTGCGAACCTTTCTGGTTGTAAGTGGTTGCATGATATTAATCTTGCTAGCCTAAATGTCCTTTGGGATTGATCGTCGATGATATCCAGGTCTTACAGTAGCCACGAGCCTCCGCCGGATGCCCCGGCTTCCCTCTTCAACCTTCAAACAGCTAAATGAGCATACGAGAGGTCACATGGCAATTCGACGTTTGTCTCCCGAATTTCCACTGGGGTAAATGTCAACCTGATTTTAACTTTCACCATCTTTCTATAACCTGTCTGTATATAAGGGCCATTGTGTTCCACCTGTCGAACTGCGCTCTTACATCCCATCCAACAATCTAGGATATGATAGGCAACAGATCGTTCTCGCAGACTCCATCTAAGGAGGACATCCGGCGTATGGCTTTGCCAGAGCTTCGCACTGAAGTTAGCCACGTTGATCCTTGCTCACCGTATCCCAATATATGGGCAAGGTTGAGGGGGATAATCCGAGAACCTGCTGCTGAATTTTTGGGTACTATGGTTTTGGTACTCTTCGGAAATGGAGTGACCTGCCAGGTGAGTTTTTCACCTCGCAACTCACTGACCAGCACTATGATATTGACGAAACTCTATAATATAGGTTGTGTTAAGTGCGAACACGGGAGTGGCTGTGACTCCTAAGGGTGTATGGCGTAGTCTCTTAAAACACGACGCACGTCGTCCTGATTTATATTTGCCTATCATTTTACAGGACTATCTTTGCACCTCGTTTGGTTGGGCTATTGGGGTCGCACTTGGGGTGTGGATTTCCGGTGGTATTTCCGGTGGACACATCAATCCTGCAGTGAGCTCATTAAATGCTTTTTCTGATTACGGACCTATTTAGTCTAAGTGAGAAAACTATAGGTTACTCTTTCCCTCGCCATATTCCGCGGTTTTCCTTGGAAGAAGGTGCCCTTCTACATATCGGCGCAAGTCATGGGAGCTCTATGTGGTGCCGCTTGTGTTTATGCAAACTACTTCCACGCAATTAACATTATCGAGGGTGGACGGAGCATTCGTACCGTTCCGGGCACGGCAGGCCTGTTTGCGACATATGCTGTAAGAAAATCGGTATCCATTTGGCGATGTACTTACCATATAACGCAGCTCCCTTACATGACTCCGGGTTAGGCATCCTCCCTACTCTGAAACCAGGGTTGTTTTTCTGATCAATTTGAACCTTGTATACCCGCAGCTTCTTGTTTCTTTGACGAGTTTCTTAGCACCTGCATTCTTCTGATTGTGGTTTTCTCTGCCACCGATCAAGTATGTGGTGTCCCATTTTACCTCATTTTCAACTGGAGCAATTGTTTTTCGTAGAGAAACTTGTCGCCGCCCCCAGGGACGCTCCCCCTCGTTTTATTCTTCACCATTTTAGGGATATCAGTCGCTTTCGGAATGCAAACGGGTGCGTTATGCGACAAGTAAAACACCCTCCCGTCATATCATCATTCTTAATTATATTGCAGGCTATTCCCTGAATCCCGCTCGCGATTTAGGTCCAAGACTGCTGACCGCCATGGTAGGCTATGGTGGACATGGTATGTGTCACCTTTGCACACAATTCATAGTTTTATTTGTTTCTTTTTCATCTGGTATCGGCTAGTGTTTTCATATCGCAGCCAGTATTGGCTCTGGTGCGCGATCGTGAGTTTATCATCGATATTTACCAAATCACCCGGGTAGCCATTCTGACCCATATAATGAATGATAGCTTGCTCCTTTCTCCGGGGGACTTGTTGGAGCATTGGTTTACGATGCTTTCGTTTTTGTCGGTTCGGAAAGTATCTCCAACCTACCTGATGCGTTCGCGCGAGCGCATCACGAGAGGGCACGATTCAGCGCAGTCTGATTAATCGTCCTTGTGCTTTTCTTTGTGTTCCTTGTATCTTTTCCATTGATTTCTTTCAAGGCATGCCTTCATGAGGTTGCGTCGGCTTAGAAATCTAGTTACAGTTATACAACTCACGGTAAGTCAAATGACAGGTATGAGTCACAGCTAAGATAGGAGTTTCCTAGATAATTCTCTTTATTTAGCAATAAATAGAGATTGTAGACCGGGTTTTTGCATGTGATTAAGGGAAGAGGCAGTGCAGGCATAGCCTAGTATCTCACTATAATATTTGTATGAGACAGGGGTGTCTCAGGCTAATATTTGGTGTCTTTCTATGGAGAACTGACACCTTGGCTCTGGGCTTGAATCTGGATAGAGCCTGGTGGAGGTTGAATTTCAGGCCAAACCTTCAGCAGTGAGTAATAGAAGTTGTAATTATTAGGAACTACTATGCTAACATGTGTTAAGTCTTGGTAAAGCCGATATTGCGGACGGGAGTTGGTCAAGTCCTGCAGACTGTTTGAGGTGGCTTGGCTTCAATGTGCTCATGTGTTGTACCCCACTCTTCCGTGCGTAGGGAAATGCACGGGTCAGGCCAACCCGCACGGGTCACCGGGTCGGGTGTCCTTGGGTGTGGGTGCGGGTCAAGCTGCGAGCACCCGTGACCCGGGCCCAACCCGGGGCGTCAACTCCGACACGAACACGACGAACGCGTACGTGCACGCGCCGACACGAATGCGACGCCCCGAACACGACGGACGTGCCATACGCGCACGCGACTCCACGAACGTGACGTACACGACGTACGCGCACGCGCCGCGATGTACGCAACGCCCGTTACGTGCACGCGCCGCCACATATGCAACGTACACGACGTATGCGCACGCGCCGTGACGAACGTGACGTATGCGCACGCGCCGCGACGAACGCGACGTACGCAACGCCCGTACGCACACGCGCCGCCACGTACGCGACGTATGCGCATGCGCTGTGACGAACACGACGTATTGCGTGCGGGTGCGGCGCGCACCCGAGACCTGTCGACCCGTGGGAAAAAACCCATGGGTTGACGGGTTCGGGTTTCCCATGGGTCGGGTGCGGGTCACCCACATTCGACCCGTGGGTGACCCGTGCCATTCCCTATCCGTGCGTGCAACTAATTTGGACTGAAGAAAGACCCGGGAGGGTACCGAGAGTGTCGGTCTGAGTAAGGGACTTTAAACTAAAGAAAGGGAGACAAGAGGAGGTAAACCAAGTCGATATTCAGAGTGAGGAACTATCTACATACATCTGCTACTTATATAGGTTAAAAAGCCAGATGTGGAACAGGGTGGCATAAGAAATAGAGAACAATAAGGTATGAGGGATCATGTAGAGGTATTGTCTACAGTGATCAAGAATAGAATAAGAAATGTAAGTGAGAATAGAATAATGAGATATGGCTGAGAATAGAATACTGAAATAGTGGATGAGAATAGAACAATAGAAAATGGCCGAAGATAAACAATAGGGCCGCGACTTGTTACATACTATTGCAATGGTTGGTGAATACATGTAACAAGTTGCTGTTTAAATGGTGCCCACAGACTAATTCCAGATAACCTAGCATAGTGGCCTTTTAGCCCAGTTGGAAGAGCACATTACTGTAGGAATTTGTTGCCTTTCACAACTGTACCAAAACTGTATGTGCTAGTCAATGGGGTCTACATTCTATCAGTGTGTCAGGAACCGTACACTGGCATGCCTGACTATTCATTTCAGCCCACTCAGCCCAACTCCGCTCTTGCTTGCTATTCAACATAACGCCCTCAGTCCATGGACTATATGCACCTCGTGTATCCATCTTAGTGTCACATGCTCCTGTCAATTCACTCCACTCATTTAGGTCACACTCCATATGCTTGCTATCCCATTCCGTCTTCATTTACATTTCGCTCCACTTTCATTCATTCGCAATTCCGCTCAGTCTTTTATGTCCGATCTACTATTACATTCCTTAGGGTAACTCCATTGGGAATCGGAGTGACTCCGACATGCATGTACATATTTCCTCATTCTGGGTATCGACTAGGCTTAGGCCCTTCTACCTTCTTCCCCTCTGTTAAAGTCCTCGACTCGGGCCGGCATCACCAGCATCCTCCCGAGTACCTGTCTGTTGCAAATTGGTGGCATGCACGACAAGTAGGGTATAATGCACGAGTACATTGAAGCCAACGCCACTATTCTTGGCCTGCAGGACTTGGCCATCGTCCGCCCGACAACCCTTGGCAGTACTGAAGTCTATCAGTACCTGAAGCTTGACAATAACAGTGGTGATGATGTTGTCAGTGCTAATCCCACATGGTCAGGGCATATTCCTTGAGCAAAGGCTAAAGTAACTAGTACAACACAAAACCTTTTTACCAAAAGAACTCGCAAGGCAAAAGTTATTAAGTCTTCACCTAGCAAAGAATCCCTAACAACCAATGTAACAAACTTTACTTATTATCCTAACTCACTTATATAATCTGTCTTAGGAGCCACTGAAAAAGAAAAGAAAAACTGGCATCATGTCAAGCGTCGGTTACCGACAGACTTCGGTACTGCCGAGGGGTGTTGGTGAAAACGTTGGGCGGACTATGGCCAAGTCCTGCAGGCCAAGAGTAGTGGCGTTGGCTTCAACGTGCTCGTGCGTTACGCCCTACCTGCCATGCGTGCCACTGTATTTGCCACAGACAGATACTCGAGGGGATGCTGATGATGCCAGCTCGAGTCGAGGACTTAACAGAAGAGAAGAAGGTAGAAGGGCCTAAGCCTAGTCGATACCCAGAATGAGGAAATATGTACATGCATGTCCTACTTATATAGGTTAAGAAGTGACATGTGGAATAAGGAATGTGGAACAATAAGGTATGCAGAGCATGGGGTTATTGTCCACAGCGAGTAAAATTAGAATAAGAAATGTAAGATGGGGGTAAAACAATAAAGGACAGAATAATAGGATGTGCCCCCTAGGATAGGACAATAGGGAATGCCCGACTATAAAACAAGGCTGCAGCCGAGGATAACACAAGGGCAGGAAGTCCCAAGGTGAGGCGGACCGAGGAGTGAGGAGTAGGTGTGGGATGGGAATGAAGAATGTGACCGATATGTGCGTCTGGCCAAGAACAACTTATTGAATAGTTCGTACTTGGTTACTAATGGAGTATTTTAGTCGGTACCGCCGAGTTACCGGATCCTCGGTACGTGTACTTGACACATCATCTCAAAACTCATCTCTGGAAAGAAAAAGGACAAAGGCAAAATACCATATGTGATTTTATAATCTTATGTTGCATTTAGATATCTCATGAATCATTAGGCCTATTTAGTTATTCTGGTAATACTAAAAATCCATCAAGGTATCCATCTGTTACAGAAATCACCAATGATGAAAGCAGCAAACCTGAAGTTATTGAAAAGCCGGTGGAAGCTGCTGAGACTGAGCTATGTATGTAATGAAATATATCTAGATGATAACATTGGTTAACCAATTCATAGAGAGAATGATAAAATCTTGGAATACACCAATTTATGCCTTCTATCATCCTATGCCAACCATCAGCATATGAACATTGATTTACTAATGATATACTTGTAGCATGGCTGCAATCCACTGTCACAATTGTGCAAAGACTGTACATACATCACATGAAACAGTTGTTGGAGATGGTAAGTAATATTCCGGCCTTCCAGTTTTCATCAGATTGTTGAATCCTCGATCAGCAACCATTTTATAAGGTCTTGCATTTTTGGTTACTCAGCGAACAATCTCAGCCCTAGTCCAGCTGCTTCAGTTCTTTACCAATAGAAAGTTCTGATAAGAAAATTACCTAGTTTCTGTTTTAGTATGTTGACAATGTAAGTATGTAACTTTTCTTTTTCCTTTGACATTAAATGCTTCAGCGATTGATCCATTCTTTGATTTAGCAAGTGCTTCTCGAGCCTTGTCAGTACTAGTTGTATCCATAGCCAGCTTGAGTATGTCTGCCCCCCAGCATTTTTTTGTATGACGATGCATATTTCTTGTAGATATTGCATCACTGGTATCTAAGAAACAACAGACAGTCTTATTGCAGGATTTTTTAAAGCAATAGAATTCATGGTAGCGATGCTGGTTGTTATAGGTTTGGTTAATTTGACATACCAGAAACATGAAGGCAAGCTACACTTCGCAACAGATGCCTGGAGATTACCAAATCATTGTGCCTTTGTTGCTGTGTGGAATTTACTTCAAAATAACAGAGAAGGAGCTTACAAGTTGTTAGTCCCACAGTGGCATAAATTTGGCTGAGGCATTCACAGAAATTCTGCAGGAATTTGGCATTGAAAATAAGGTGTGTAAGGAATATAAAATAATAATAAAATCATTCACTCACCAGCTAATAGATCTTGAGCATAACCTGCGATAATGCATCCAACAACGATGTTATGATTAGTAAACTCGAAACACTTCTCCCTTCATTCTCAAGTGTTAACCACACATGATGCTTTCTACATATCAACAATCTAGTTGCTTGGACTTTAGTAAAACAATTTGATGTACCAGAAAAAAACAGCAGAACAGACCATCAATGATGATGATGAAGTCATTATTCAACTAGTGGGGTATATGGAATTTGAAGAGCATGCCACATGTGAACAGTTGCTTGAAGAATCTGGGGATGCTTCAGTTGATCAGGATAATGATGTAAATGGTTGGATTGACGAGATGGCTAAATCTTATTAGTTTATATGCAGCCTTCTTTGTTATCAAAAAAATCTTCCATGTCCACAAACATGTTTAATATCCTCATTAAAAATTCATCATCAAAGACCGTTGTCCCAGGCTATGAAGAAATTGATTGCTATCTGACAACTGATACAGAGGATGTGAATGATGTACTTTCCTGGTGATGGGAGCAAAAATCATCGTATCCTTGTCTTTCTCAGATGGCTTTTGATTATTTGAGTATTCCTGGTATGACAATCATACTTTTTCCAATAAATTTATTTATTCACTATTTTTTTTTGGTAGCCACTTCTGTTGATGTTGAGCATGTTTTTAGCCATGGATGTCTTATTTTGCCCTATGTGCGTAATCACCTCTCTGCTCAATCAATGTGAGCCCAATTGTGTGTCGGAAACTGGAGTTTATGTGGTCATATCTATGACTCTGATGTACTCACTGCATCTCTTCTTCCAGATGTTAAGGGTGATGAAGAAGTAGAGTTTGAAACAAGTTGGGATAAAATTCTCTTGTAGTAAGTACACATGTAGTTGCAACATGCCATGCCAGCTATTAGTCAATAAAATTCATAATGTAATGGTTTATGCCTATGCCCTAGTGACAGATTGATTTCCAGCTGTTTGTATCTCCTGCTGGAGTTTAGTAATCTACTATGTGTGAAGTGCTCAAAAAATTTATTATGATATGCCTATAAGTATCCTGTACATGAACAAGATGATGGGTTACAAGAGCACATCGGTCACCCTCCTGTGTGCCTAGCACATGAGCGCAATGGTCTCCCTCCTGTGTGCCCAGCGCATGAGCGCATCGGCCTCCCTCCTATATGCCCAGTGCATGAGTGCATCAGTCTCCTTCCTATATGCCCAGTGCATGAGTGCATTGGTTGCCATTCTGTGTGCCACCCAGCGCATGAGCAGATTGGTTGCTATTCTGTGTGCCACCTAGCACATGAGCATATCAGTTGCCATCCTGTATGCCTAGCGCATGAGTGCATCAGTCTCCCTCATATGTGCCCAGCACATGAGTGGATCAGTCACCCTCCTGTGCTGAATCTTGACCATGACACATCGCAAATGAGCTATGACATGTATCGATTGGTCCCGAGGGGAGAAATGGAGCACCTACTGGAGGGTCATTCAAGTTGGGTGAATTCTGTTGCTTTCTTGCCTGATGGGTTACATGTGGTGTCTGGCTCATATGACTGGTTAGTCCGTAACTGGAATGTTACGAGTGGAGAAGCAGAGTGTAGGTTAGTCTATTCAAGTGCAGTGACAGTAAAGCAATCAATCTCAACCATGTTCCAAATTAGACTCCGACAGTGCTCATTCCATATCACCTTCACTGTCGCCATATCACACAGCCAACCATTCTATTCAGCACTTCAATCTTCAGACTCCCAATTTGTCATCATGTCTTCTTCAGTGTTAGGATTTGGTGACGCCGAAATATCGGTTAAGTCCTGCAAACCATTTTGGAGTGGCTAGGCTTCAACATGCATGTGCGTTACACCCTGCTGTTCCGTGCATGCTACTAATTTAGACAGTAAGGAGTCTCGTGAGGGTGCTGAGGGTGTCAGCTTGAGCAAAGGACTGTAGATAGGGAAGGCAGGCAAGGGGGTGCGAACCGATTTGATATTCTGAGTGAGGAACTATCTACATACATCCCTCTACTTATATAGGTTAAGAAGCAAGATGTGGAACAGGGTGGCATAAGGAATGGAAAACAATAAGGTATGAAAAACCACATGGAGGTATTGTCCACAGTGATCAAGAATAGAATAAGGAATGTAAGCGGGATTGGAATAATGGAGTATGGCTGAGAATAAAATAATGAAGTGGTGGGTGAGAATAGAACAATAGAGGATGGCCGAAGATAAAACAATAGGACAGTGATCAGGATAATGAGTGGCTGTCACATGTTCAGGGAAAACAGGTGAGGGGATGGAAGGATAGTGAAGGACGAGACGGATAGGACAGGAGAAGAAACCTAGACGATGTACTGGATGTACCGAGCCGAGACCATGTGATAGTGAGAATAATATGGGTAGAGGACGGTCGGTCAGTCGGTATTACCGAGTGTACCGGAGCTCGGTACCAGGGTCTTGACAGTATCCCCCCCTTAGTGGCTGAACCCATGAAGCTGGTGAGCAGGAATCGAATATGAGGCTCTGACACATTATTGTGACGTCACAAAGGTTTGGCATTTGGTGCTGGAATGTGATCCTTGCTTCCATCAATATGCGTATCTCATCACTGTCTACTGCAACAAGAAGGGTTACAAAACGGATGAAGACGATGCACAGAAAGCTGAAATGGAAAGGAACAGGTTGGAGAGGCAGCGGAAGCGAGAGGCTGAGGCCGCCTGAATTGCCGAGGCCAAGGCCAAGAAGAAGGAGGGTGAGGATGCGGCAAAAGCGGCTGCTAGATTAGTAGCAGAGAGGGAAGAGACTGATAGTAGAGTGGCCGATGCTACTGCTGAAGCTGCCGAGAGGGATTGGGAGGGGTTGGCAAAACAGGTAGGGGACCGGGGCCTTGAGGATGCAATTGAGACAGGACCTCTTCTAAATGTAGGGAGACAGGGTGAGGTTCCTGAAAGTGAGGGTGCTGGTGCCATGGGGCCTCCCGAGGTTTCGGGAAGACCAGAGTCTTCGCTCCGTAAGAGGGGTAGGAGTATGGGGGCAGAGTCTACTAAGAAAACGAATGTGAGGAGAGTGCTAATGGGGAGTAAGGTATGTGGGGATTTATTTATTTATTTTATTTTATTTTATTGATTTTCCCTTTATTAGCCTAAAAAAAGGCTGATTCGAGAATGGTCGCCGTCCCTCCATCCTCCTTGCAATCATTGCAAAGAATGCAAGGAGAATTGTCTAGTGAGGAATGTAGGGGCAGTGTGCTGGCGATGCAATGCCTGCCGTGTGAAGTGCAGCCTGGCGGCACCTTGTATTGCAACTATAGAGTGTAGCCAGGCCACTAGTTGCATAGTAGCTGGCCTTTGTGCATAGAAGCTTAGGCTAAGACATGTTGGTTTCTTATTGAAACTCAGCTAGGCTACTGTACTAGTTGCTTACTAACACTGTAAGTAGCTTCTACCGCTTGTAACTCCAACACACCCCCTCAAGCATAGAAGTGTACGCATTCTCTTTCACATCCATGCAAGGTAAGTGTGTAGCAGTGTAGTACATACTGTTTCACCAATAAGATTCCGAATGGCGCTCAGTAGCGCTGGTGCTTAGTTTCAAGTCGCAGGATTCCTCCAACCTCCTCTAGGTCATTTGCGGGACTGCTGTAAACTTGCCAACTGCATCTGTGTGTCAGTCCTGGTCCCTGTGCTTTCTAGCATGGTGTCTCACGAGCGAGGTTGCTTTGCGCCTCCCCCCGGGCCCTAGCTCTTGAGTCCCTGGGTCTGGCTCCTGCTCCAGTTCCACCCCCTCAGCTCCGGCTTCCACTCCATCCATCTGGTATGTGGCAGCTGCATGCTGCATCCGTGCCAGCGTATCGTCGTGGCAAGTCATGGTCTCATGGTGGAGGTGCGTGGTACCGTCGCATACGTCGCAGTCAATGGTGTCACGTCGAGATGTAGTGGTGGTGTGCTACAGCGCCGCCTTGTTAAGATGCGTGCACTCGTCTTCTCATACGTCCTGCCATCCATTGCCATGGACGGCCTCTAATGCCCTGTTCATCCCCTCTAGCCCTTCCATTCTCCAGTTGCTCTACATCCCATCTTTTTCGGGTGTCCAGCACACCGCCTACACTCGAGCAACGCGCAACCCAGTACATGCGCAATCTCCGATCTGCCTGCTCGTTTGTTCTGCCTGACTGTGTCAGTCTCATTGCGCCTGCATGGCATGCCTCCAGGCCTTCGTAGCGAACCACCTGGATACGTGTAATGTGGCACCGTGATGACCTCAATCGACACCCTTATGAGATTGCGTAAGCCGCACTCATTGTGCAGCTCAATCCGCGCTTGTCATCACTCACTGTGGCAGAGATGGGCGAGCCTTCGCACTGCCACTCCCTGTCCTTAGCCGGAAGCCCTCCATGGAATCCTACAGCAACAGATGTCACGTCCAACGCTCGTGGGGATGGCCGCGCTGCGTGGGGATGGCTGTGCTCGTCGTGTATCATGGACACCCGTGGGGATGGCCGAGCTCCTCGTGTCGTGGCCAGCATGCGTCACAGCGCACATTAGGCAGGTGAATCCGGTGGCCTTTGCTGTTGCTGGCACGTCGCATCCAACTCTCTCGACATTACAGCGTCTCTCACGTTCTGCGTAGGATCTACGGCGGTTTGCCTCGACGGCTCCGCCTCGACGATGTACTCGATGGTATGCGTCGCTTCGAGCCTTCTCTGTGGTGGCTCCCTGGCTGGATCGTTTGACGCTCGGTTTGCGTGCGCCTGTTGTGCACCATTGGTTCGAGATACGCATCCAGCCCATCCGGCTGGTCTTAAGGTGCGTCCATATGCATCCTTCATCCTACTCCTCTACCTCCTTACTTCCTTCCCTCCCTTCCAGTTGCCATTTCCATCATGCTCTATTATCTCACCCCCTCAACAACATGCACACTTCAACCTTGAGTTGCAGGTTGTTGACCTGGGCCGGTGATGGAAACTTGGGTCAGTGTCCCGTTTGGTTGTATGGTCTTGCAGTGAGTGTCCATACAGTTCTCCTATTGCACTGGTAGCTGAGCATGCACTGTTGGCCATTTTATACAGTTGCCCTCTGTCTGGTGGTTGGTAGACCATTTGTACAGCATCCTGCTGTGTTGTCAGGAACCGTATGCCAGCAAGCCGACTATTCAATTCAGCCCAACTCCACTCTCACTCGCTATTCAACATTACGCCCTCAGCCCATGGACTATATGCACCTCGTGCATCCGTCTTGGCGTCACGTGCTCCTGTCAAATCACTCCACTCATTTACGTTACATTCCACATGCTCGCTTTTCCATTCTGTTCTCATTTACATTTAATATCTGTCATTAAGTTTCATTTCATTTTCATCTGTTCGCAATTCCGTTCACTCCTTTATATCCGAATCTGCTATTACATCCTTAGGGTAACTTCGTTGGGAATCTGAGTGACACGTCACTCAACAATGTCACGGAGGAGATCATTATAGGGATGTAGTATTTCTGTTCCTCGCTTTTCACGTTCCTCGGCTTTCTCATTCTATTATAGGAATCTATCCGACTCCTAATAGATTAGAAAGTAGTATAAAAGGCCTTGTACTATTAGTTCAGTCTTCAGTCAGAAAATCAATCTTGATTTTGACTAAGTTCCTCTGTTCACTTCCGTCTCTTCTGTCTACTTCGCTTTTACGAAATTTGGGGACTATACGATCCAAGTGGGCACAACGCAAGTACGTTGAATCCAACCCCAATCTGAACCTCGCCAATTGTCTCGCCATTGGGAGATTAATAATATATGATTACGTCTTTATCATCATTGTAACAGTATTTTCTGACTACCACACTTGATCGTACTTCATCTTCGCATATCACAACTATCATGAACACCCGCTCTACAACTCGTAGTTTACCTTTCATTGTAGAAGTCCCTAGTCAGTTGCAGGAGATTTCCTCACTTCGACGGCTTTCAGAACAACCTTCAATTCATGATGCTGGGCTATCAGGTGTGAATGCTCTTCCTGACCCAGAGGACGATAACGACAAAAACCCAATCAACGATAACAATGACGACGAACCAGATCCAAATCCTGTTCAAGTTTCAAATCCAAACCCCACTCATGTTTCAAATCCGAACCCCACTCATGTTTCTAATCCTAATGCCAACCTTAATTCCTCGACCCTTAATTCCTCGTCCAGTTCGGACAAAATCGTCAAAGCTCTCATTGACCGACTAGCGCAACAACCTGCTAGATCCTCTACAAACCCTGGCCACCATGCCAAAGTTCGGGAGCCCGAGGTCTACGATGGAACAGATCAAGCTAAGCTGCGAACATTCTTTTTACAATGCGTGCTGAACTTTCGAGACCATCCGTCTGCATTCTGGACGGATGCGTCAAAGGTCCAATACACCATCTCGTACCTCACCGGCCCCGCACTCCAGTACTTCAAACCTGCAATTCTTGGCGAGATCCAACCTGAGCCTAGTTGGCTTAAGGTCTGGAGGGACTTTCGTCAAGAACTGGAAACCAACTTCGGCCCATTCAACAGCACTGTGCAAGCAGAAATTGAGCTCGGCAAGATAGTTATGAAGGACAACCATCGTGCAGCATGTTACTTCATCGACTTTGCCAGAGCCTCCACTCATACTCAGTGGAACGACGCCGCCCTCGCACATGCGGCATACAAGGGGTTGGCCAGACGTATCAAGGACAGCCTCCTCAACTTCCCTCATTTCAAAACTCTCGCTGAACTCAGACAATATTCACTCGAGATTGACAGCAGATATTGGGAATGCAAGGAGTTCGACAACTTCGGAAATCCTTCAAAGCTGAATGGGTCCTCGTCCAAATCCAACTCCAACAACAACAACAACCATCAGTCTTCTTCCAACTCCAACAACTCGAACAACAAGAAGAGTAAGAAGGGGGGGAAGAAGAACGGCAACGATAAGTCTTCCAACAATAACAACAATGCTAACGACATTTTGTCCAAGCTTGGAAAAGACGGGAAGCTGTTGCCTGAAGAACGTCAAAGGCAAATCGACGCAGGGCTCTGTCTCTTGTGTGCTTCAAAAGGTCACATGGTCAAGGACTGCCCCAAATCCAATTCCCAATGCTCATCGACCTCTTCTTCTAACAACAACAAATCCAACAACTCTAACAATAAGAAAACGACGAAAGCACACGCGACCAAGGCAAGCACATCTGACACCAATGCCGAAGAAAACATGGCATCGGAGTCGAAAAAATGAGCTGCAACCTCGGAAATGCACAAGCTGAGGATTGCGTTAGCCTCTCTCACGTGCTGTTCTTGAACGCCCTTTCTTCTAATTCTGCTATTTCTCGCGTATCTTCTACTTCTGAAACTTCGAAAACTTCGCTTATACTGAATCTGTCTTGTTCTCTGATTTCCGAACTTCCTCTTGTTACGCTCTTAGATTGTGGTTCTTCAGACTGCTTTATTGAATCACGAATTGTGCAGAAATATTCTTTGCCTACTAATTCAGTTCCTGCTATTCGGTTGAAATTATTTGACGGTTCTACTAACTCTGTCATTACTCAGACTACGACAATTCCGATCTGATTTCCGACTGGCGAACTTCAGAACATCACCTTCTACGTGACAATGTTGGACGGCAGTTGCTCTGCAGTACTTGGCTTCAACTGGCTCACCTGCTACAATCCATCGATTGACTGGGTATTGGGCAGTATAACCTTCAAGTCTTCGAAACTGACCACCGTTCCAGCACCTCAGGCCTCAACTGCTGCTTCACAGTCCAGCACCCCACTTCCTAGCAATCCGTCGCCATCTCCGAAGTTGGAGGCTCCACGGATAGCCCTAGTTAATGCAGAAGCGTTTGTTCGCACCTGCAAACTAGAAGGTTCGCAGGCCTTTCAACTCAACCTTGCAGATCTCGACAAATACGCTCGAGGCTCCACTACGGTTGACTCTTTAGACAACCTGGATAGCATTAAACAGCATGTTCCAGAATTCTATCATGACTTCGCTGATGTCTTTAGTAAACAGCATGGTAATTCTTTAGCTCCTCATAGACCCTATGATCTCAAGATCAACCTTGAGGACAGCACTTCGCCCCCTCTTGGTCCCATTTATTCCCTCTCAGTATCCAAACTCCAATCACTACGAGACTT